>CANNZV010004945.1:0-33156 GCA_947561585.1 Caprella mutica
AGATTCTAGATATATATCTACTAATTTAGATAAATCTACTAGATAATCATCGTAAGATATAATCTACTAGATAATCACGTTAGATATAATCTAACTAAGATAATCATCGTAAGATATCATGCTACTAAGATAATCATCGTAGATATATCTACTAGAAAGTCACCTTAGATAATATCTACTAGATAATCATCGTAGATATATCTAGATAATCACCTTAGATATATCTACTAGATAATCATCGTAGATATATCTACTAGATAATCATCGTAGATATATCTACTAGATAATCACCTTAGATATATCTACTAGATAATCATCGTAGATATATCTACTAGATAATCACCGTAGATATATCTACTAGATAATCTATAGCTACTAGATATCATCACCTTAGATATATCACTAGATCACCTTAGATATATCTAGATAATCGTAGATATATCTACTAGATAATCACGTAGTTAGATATCTATTACTAGATATCACCGTAGATATATCTACTAGATAATCATCGTAGATATATCTACTAGATAATCACCTTAGATATATCTACTAGATAATCATCGTAGATATATCTACTAGATAATCATCGTAGATATATCTACTAGATATCACCTTAGATTATCTACTAGATAATCATCGTAGATATATCTACTAGATAATCACCTTAGATATATCTACTAGATAATCAACGTAGATATATCTACTAGATAATCATCGTAGATATATCTACTAGATAATCACCTTAGATATATCTACTAGATCTAATATCTACTAGACTTAGATATATCTACTAGATAATCATCGTAGATATATCTACTAGATAGTCACCTATATATCTACTAGATAATCACCTTAGATATATCTACTAGATAATCATCGTAGATATATCTACTAGATAATCATCGTAGATATATCTACTAGATAGTCACTTTAGATATATCTACTAGATAATCATCGTAGATATATCTACTAGATAATCACCTTAGATTTATCTACTAGATAATCATCGTAGATATATCTACTAGATAATCACCTTAGATTTATCTACTAGATAATCATCGTAGATATATCTACTAGATAATCATCGTAGATATATCTACTAGATAATCACCTTAGATATATCTACTAGATAATCACCTTAGATTTATCTACTAGATAATCATCGTAGATATATCTACTAGATAATCACCTTAGATTTATCTACTAGATAATCATCGTAGATATATCTACTAGATAATCATCGTAGATATATCTACTAGATAATCACCTTAGATATATCTACTAGATAATCATCGTAGATATATCTACTAGATAATCAACGTAGATATATCTACTAGATAATCACCTTAGATATATCTACTAGATAATCACCTTAGATATATCTACTAGATAATCACCTTAGATATATCTACTAGATAATCATCGTAGATATATCTACTAGATAATCATCGTAGATATATCTACTAGATAATCACCTTAGATATATCTACTAGATAATCCTCGTAGATATATCTACTAGATAATCATCGTAGATATATCTACTAGATAATCACCTTAGATATATCTACTAGATAATCACCTTAGATATATCTACTAGATAATCATCGTAGATATATCTACTAGATAATCATCGTAGATATATCTACTAGATAGTCACCTTAGATATATCTACTAGATAATCAACGTAGATATATCTACTAGATAATCATCGTAGATATATCTACTAGATAATCACCTTAGATATATCTACTAGATAATCATCGTAGATATATCTACTAGATAATCATCGTAGATTTATCTACTAGATAGTCACCTTAGATATATCTACTAGATAATCATCGTAGATATATCTACTAGATAATCACCTTAGATATATCTACTAGATAATCACCTTAGATATATCTACTAGATAATCACCTTAGATATATCTACTAGATAATCCTCGTAGATATATCTACTAGATAATCATCGTAGATATATCTACTAGATAATCACCTTAGATATATCTACTAGATAATCACCTTAGATATATCTACTAGATAATCATCGTAGATATATCTACTAGATAATCATCGTAGATATATCTACTAGATAGTCACCTTAGATATATCTACTAGATAATCAACGTAGATATATCTACTAGATAATCATCGTAGATATATCTACTAGATAATCACCTTAGATATATCTACTAGATAATCATCGTAGATATATCTACTAGATAATCATCGTAGATATATCTACTAGATAGTCACCTTAGATATATCTACTAGATAATCATCGTAGATATATCTACTAGATAATCACCTTAGATATATCTACTAGATAATCACCTTAGATATATCTACTAGATAATCATCGTAGATATATCTACTAGATAATCATCGTAGATATATCTACTAGATAATCATCGCAGTCTTTTAATCATGTAAATTATAATCTTTGATCGAAAACTGATGATTATACAGTTACGACTGGGATTAATTGGGTAAGTTTCGAGTCATCGGACAGTTCCACATTATCAGTCATGTAACAAAATAATATATTATAATTATTAAGCAAATTCTATTTTAATTGGTATCCATGATCTTCGGTGATATGAGAAAAAACCATACAAGTACAAACTATAAATATTATGTATTGGTATCCAAGATACCTGCAGGTATCTTGGATACCAATTAAAGTTAGTGTTGAATGATAATTATTATCATATGCAGTATAACTCCTCTATAGTGAATGAGTTAGGATGTAGCCTGAATAGTGGAACAAATTTCTTTTGTCTGCGATGAACTGACATCAGTTTTCTGAAACTGATGTCAGTTTTCTGAAACTGATGTCAGTTTTCTGAAACTGATGTCAGTTTTCTGAAACTGATGTCAGTTTTCTGAAACTGATGTCAGTTTTCTGAAACTGATGTCAGTTTTCTGAAACTGATGTCAGTTTTCTGAAACTGATGATATTTTATAGCAGACTAAAATAAATCCGATCACTATTCAGGCTACATCCTAACTCATTCACTATAGAGGAGTTCACTATAGAGGAGTTCACTATAGAGGAGTTCACTATAGAGGAGTTCACTATAGAGGAGTTCACTATAGAGGAGTTCACTATAGAGGAGTTCACTATAGAGGAGTAAACTATAGAGGAGTTCACTATAGAGGATTTAACTATAGAGGAGTTCACTATAGAGGAATTCTTCTATACAGTAGTTCACTATCGAGGAGATAACTATAGAGGAGTTCACTATAGAGGAGTTCACTATAGAGGAGTTCACTATAGAGGAGTTACCTATAGAGGAGTTCACTATAGAGGAGTTCACTATAGAGGAGTTACCAATAGAGGAGTTCACTATAGAGGAGTTCACTATAGAGGAGTTCACTATAGAGGAGTTACCTATAGAGGAGTTCACTATAGAGGAGTTCACTATAGAGGAGTTACCAATAGAGGAGTTCACTATAGAGGAGTTTAATTATGGAGGAGTTCACTATAGAGGAGTTCACTATAGAGGAGTTCACTATAGAGGAATTCTTCTATACAGTAGTTCACTATCGAGGAGATAACTATAGAGGAGATAACTATAGAGGAGTTAACTATAGAGGAGATAACTATAGAGGAGTTAACTATAGAGGAGTTAACTATAGAGGAGTTAACTATAGAGGAGTTAACTATAGAGGAGTTAACTATAGAGGAGTTTTACAGCTGTTTTTTTTTTATTTTTTACGTGGAACAATCCTATAACTCGGAACTTACCCTATCTACGTCCCTATCTTCCTCATAGACTTCTTCCCATTAACTGCTTCCCATTAACTATTTATTAACATAAATACACTATTAAGATGATATCTCACTCCATGCATCATAAACAGACATCTAGAAACTCGTTTGGGCGATCAGATTTGATGGAACTTATACATTTTTTTGGTGCTCATTTACTGAATCAAAAACTGTGACTGTTTGGTGCTAAAGTTAGCAACTTCTTGATTGATCTACTCATATACATGTAGTATGATTAATTGGGTGAATTTATTATAATGAGGGTTGCAGCAGTATGCTTTTAAAATCATAGATCCGGAGAATATTATAGACGGAGAGAATTAAAGAGTATTGAATGGTTTTACACCAGCGGTATATAGTATTCGATACCATTTCATTTCGTCTGTGATATTCTTAACCCTTTAGCGACCAGGTGGACACTCGTGTCTCCTTTCATTTAGTAGTCCCGTGGGACCAACTGGCCATATGTGTCCTCTTCAATTTTTTTTATAAATTGAAAACAAAAAATTCTCACCAAAAAATATTTAACATCCTCACTGATGTCTAAACTCAAAAAAAAAATTATTAAATATTTTTTTTTCAAAGTCAAAAAAATAAGTGGCTCACGAAAGGCTTAAGATCTATGATTTTTAAAAGTATATTTTCACAACCTTACATTACTATAAACTAACTACAAGTTCCAATATCTGAAAAAAAGCAAATCAAATTTTTCTTCCCAAGTCATCGATAACGAAAAAAAAAAATTCTAAATATATTTTTTAATCCACAATATATTTTTGTAAAACTTAAAAAATTATTCCAAAAAAATACAATGCGAGATAAAAATATTATTTCCCAATTCTTAAATAACAATTTGATATTTTTAGATATGAATAATTGCTAAAAATCCATCATAAATCAAATTATCTAAGAATTAAACATAGTTTAATCTGTTTAAAAATGTCAATAAATATATCAGGATAAAATATTTATTACGTCTCATGATCAGGCCTTGGTTAGCATTAGTTAGAATTGTTAGGTACAATCTGTCCATGTGCTACATATTAACATTGCTATTTAGGGTACGTTCCAGTGTATCTATTTCCTGATTAACATAGTTAGAACTTATGTGTGATGAATAAACATAGCCATTTTTGCGAACAATATTTGTTATTTAAATAATGTATTGGTATTGGTATACGGAATATTTTAATCATAATGGTATATAGTTGAATTTACTGTATGATTTATTTAAAAATAATTTATAGTTCTCCAAAAAGTGATACTTTTTGAATATTGAAAAAAAATTATAACCGACAAAAAATTAATTAAAATTGAAAAAACCTAATCTTAATATTAATTGATTTTTCTTTATCTTCTATATTGAATCAAAATTGTTTTTTTTTCTTATAAATTACGGCAATTCAGTTTTATATTATAATTCCATATATTTTTCTTCCGATATTTTACGGTACAATTTATATTTACTGAAAGTTAAACAATCGGTATGTACCCTATATGGTACACCATGCATTAAAGAGTTAGTAATACAAATATAGAATTATGTTCTAAAAATATAAGTGTATCTATATTTTCAGTTAATAAAATCCATATCTGTTCATCTAAATGATGGCAAATCATAATAGTGAGTACATGTTACAGATGCTCAAAGTACTACATTTGGGCTTACGGTACTACTTATAGGCATATATTACCACATATGGTGCTTGTATATTACTACATATAGGCCGATAATATCCTCTAATTCGATTGTACGAGAAGATAAACTTGATTCGCTTGGATGGACAATTGAACATTGTTTGGTACATAGTTAACTGACGTATATTTAAGTGGTACATGATCAACTGATGCATTATCAACTGCTAGCTACATGGTTAACTGATGCATGTTAACTGATGCTTGGTTAACTTGTACATCGTTAATTCTTACAGAGTTAGATACACGATTGACTTTAATTTTAGTTTTTTTCTTAATTCTTTACGGCCCCTCTATAACTTTATTTAACTATAACTCAGTGAGAGAAGGTTATGGTGGGGCCATAGAAGATTAAAAAGGAACCTATCTTGATCTTCTATGGCCCCAACATAACCTTTTTCGTATCGATTGCCTCATACTTTTTGAAATATTATATTTTCTGAATAAATAAGAATTTTCATTGTGCCTCCTTAAGAAAAAAAAATATTAAAATTTAATTATTTCGCTTATATTTTTTCACCTGTGTAATGATAATAAAGATAATACGGATGTTTATTTTATATATTTAATTTGACTAAAATATTCATTAACTTATAGCATTATCTGTATATTTCATTTAATATTATAATTTTAAAACATTTAATATCGTAATTGCTATTAACAAAAATAATAAACATTAAATATCATAACTTCATAACATTCAATAGAAATATATACACACTAATAAATATCTCTTATCAAATTGAATAAGTTTAACTAATCAGAATTGAATCAGTGTCTTTTATTATATATGTAACATTAGTGTCCCAATACAGCTATTATGCACTAAAAGATTTACGAGGCTGTCGTTTAAAAAACTCCTTTCATTTTTGCAACATGTGATGTATTTGGCACTAGCAATCTTATTAGAAACGTTAATTTGAATAAATTTAACCCGTCACTGTCCAGGAAGCTCTAGGTCAAACTAACTAGAAATATGAAACATGTGGGAAGTTTAATTTAAAAACATCATCAGTTAGATACCTGCCACCAGTTGGTGACAGTGTAGATGGATGAAGAAAAGCTACTCCGTGGACAGTCACCTGCCACCAGTTGGTGACAGTGTAAATTGATGAAGAAAAGCTACTCCGTGAACAGTCACCTGCCACCAGTTGGTAACAGTGTAAATGGATGAAGAAAAGGTACTCCGTGGACAGTCACCCACCACCAGTTGGTGACAGGCTCATGGATGCACAAAAGCTACTCCTTTATCAGAGTTAAAAATTAGATTTATTGTCTGATAAGACAGAACTGGTTATAATGGAGCTGTTTCTTTAAATTCCGCTATAAATCATTTAATAAATATCAGTAAATTGAATGTGATAAATGATAGTATTATACAATGTAAATAAATATCAAATATAATTTTTTCGCTTAGATAATAGAGAATTTTTCTAATAATGATTAAATTCTAAATGTATAATAAAATAAAAAGAATATTCAAAAAGTATTTCACATCAGATATACAAGTATTAATAAATCACCAACCTAAATACAAGTGATTAATTTAACTTTTCACTTATGTATACTATACAATATATATATAAACATACTATTTAAATCTATTTCGTATTTTACTAAAGTAACTACATTAACTAAATCAAAGATATTCTAAAATTTGTACTGTCTTTACGAGTTTCTAAAAACTAATTTGCCACTTTTATGGTAACATACAAGGTAACTTGCAGGTAAAGTTCTTACAACGGCCGGTCTGTGTACCAAAAACGAGCCTTTATAGAGAGCTGTAGTCGTACTTTTTACACTCAATGAGAACATACAAATATCCAATCACCGATTGATTAAAAAATCTAAGATTGAAGATTGAAAAGTTACTACCACTTAGAAAAAAGTTTTTGAAATATTGTTCCTCGTGGATAAGTTTTTTAGGATAATGTTTTTAAGGTTACAAACTCATTGATTGGCTATGGAGATTGAGAGTTATCCTATAAAAATTATCAGTAAGAACATTGTGCTTGTAGCAGTGTAATGATAGAAACTTATGTGGTAGAGACATTATTTCAATGTCATTATGCTAGATTTATAATATTTTTATAATTTAAGACGTAAGAAACATAACTTTCTTAGGCAAACCGAATCTTATAGCGTAAATAGTTGTCTATAAAGACTCCTACTTTGGTACATAGGCTGACCGTTGTAAAAGCTTTACCATTATTCTCTAGCACCAAATTAGGTCACCTTAAAATTCATGTCAGGTGTAACAGAAGGGTAATGTAGCAGCTCTTAACACTAACAGTACCCGGAAAGTGGGCGTTACCATTCATCTCATGAACGAATCTAAACTTCAATAATATATGATGAACCTATGTTAACACCCACTTTGCGAATACTGTGAGTGTTGTACGTAATTGGAGTAATTTGACGTTCTCCTACATACATCATCAGGTGGTCTAAGTCAATTGGTCCCCGGTCAAATGATCCCCGGTCATCTACACACATCATCATCAGTACAACTTTAATCGAAGTCATTAGGTTTAGTAGTTTAACTGAATAGATTTATTACTTGTTTGATATATTAAAAATTACTGAAAATTTTTTATAGCAGAGAGATCCAATTTCTGTCCAGGTAAAGGATACAACTTTTGTGGTTGGAATTTACAAATTTGATGCATGTTGACTGTATGTACCACCTAGAGTTTTAGACTGTAAGTACCTAGTAAACTGAGTGTACCTAGACCGAGTGTAGCGCCTAGTTTGACTTCTACTGTGTCTATCCTGACATCTGTGTCTGCATGTCTCTAAACACTTCCTTCTCTCCTTAACTTCATAATTGACGGGGAAAACTTGTAGACCAGTTTTCTCTCTCTGACTGACTCGAGTTTGTTGGGGTGATTCGGTTTCTTCTTGTAGTAATACCTGGGGAGAACATTTAAATGTTTATAGATGCAATAGAACTTATTTAAACTGGAGTAGGAAAATTACCCCGTATAGTGAACCAATATATTTTAGTCTGCCGTGAATCGCCATCAGTTTTAAAAACTAATTTTCATTTTATGGCAGACTGAAGAAAATTTGTATACTATACGAGGTAATGCTCTTACTCAGGACTTCATATAACTGTAGTAGAAAACGGAGTGATGTCGTCATTATAGTGGGACACAAAAATCCACTCAATTTTCTAAGATTTCACTATAATTTTACGCGGTATTAAAGAACGGAAAATGTAGAAAGTTTAACATTTTAAACTTAAAAAAGTTAATGATTATCTATTTACATTTATTACAATTGGATTTTTAGATAATAGGTCATTTTGCTTAATATTATTTATGTCAAATCTAACTCCACAGATTATATAATTTAGGTCACTATTAATTTCTGACTTTTAAAGGTTAATATCTTTAGAAGATTGACAAGTCTGGCATCATCAATCGTATTTACTATTTATTTATAATTTTATTCGGCTATAAATTTAGGTCTAAAGTATGCAGAAATACTACTACGATCTTAGATTACTTCGTTGTGAAATTTATTTCTGATTTTTAAAGTTAACACCTTGCCCACGTATTGACCCACCGGTGGGTCAATACGCATTTTCAACATGCAAATATTAAAAAGTTGATTAATGATTCATCAACGGATCAGCCTTTTTATTGAATTATAAGTCTATAACTGTATATTACCAAATACAACACTCCAGAATACCTAACACGATATAAACCAGAAAATTCTTTCGCGGGGAAAGTGCTATACGAACCTCAAAGCACGAGCGAAGTACTCGTAGGCGT
Source organism: Caprella mutica (assembly GCA_947561585.1). NCBI lineage: Eukaryota > Metazoa > Arthropoda > Malacostraca > Amphipoda > Caprellidae > Caprella > Caprella mutica. Next base: position 9,255 of record CANNZV010004945.1, read on the forward strand.
ATTTCTTGGCACCCCTTTTCTTCCTGAGACCCCATTTCTCGGCAATGATATCTTTGTCCATGAGTCGGAAGATTCCCTGGTCCTCATTTTCCCATCTGATGATGCCAGGGTTGTATTCCTGGTCATTGAGTAAATCTAGAAGATATTCCCATAGTTTTCGACCTCTCTGTCTTCTTTTGGTTTGTTTAATTGGTATTCCTCCGTTGTTTCCTGGAATTTAGATTTTCGTTTCTTATGAATTCAGTCAGAAAAGGAATATCATAATGTAAACATGTTAGTAACGTGAATATGGAATTCTAAGATGAAAAGCGAACCCAAGGAGGGAAATGAATCCACCTGATTATAGTAAATAAATATATTTCACACAAAAATCCATAAATTTGTTACTTGGATACTGAATGCCTATTTATTTATTATTCCTTCATCCCAGGTTACATTTTTATACTCAAAATCACAAAAAAAAATCGATTCTTCGATCCTGAAAGTCAACCAACTCTAATTCTAATTCACCTTGAGAAAAACTGTCTTCGAAAAAAAAAAATTGAGAAATCGTTTTATAAATACCTGCTAAGTGTAGCTGGAACAAAGTCTCAGGCAAATTCTTTTCTTCATAGGGTTGGTCATCACAGACATCCTCGAAGGTAACTCCTGCTATCTCCATGGCCTTCGCCGTGATGTCTTCTACATCATCATTCTCAGGAGAATTTGGCTTTTCATATGGTACTGAATTTCTTCTCTGAGTACTTTTCTTTTTGGTTGACACTTTCCTAGAAGAGCAATCATACCCAGGTTCCATATTTGTTAGGGTGGTTAGGGTTTGCATTGAACTTTCAGCTTCCTCCACTGTCAGTGGAATTTGTGTCGTTGGGGGGTTCAGACTAGTTGACGTATCATCTATTTGTTGAAAATCTGTTTCGTTTGGATTAATACGCGGTAAAGATTCTAAAATTTGGCCATAGTTTTGTTGTCTCTGACTGTTTTGAAAATTATTTTCTTCGGGATTAACAGTTGGTAGGGTTTCTGTAATTTCTCCGCAGTACTGTTGACTCTGGCCATTATGGAAATCGGCTTCGTCGGGATTAATATGGGGTAGGGATTCAAAAACGTGTCCACTATTCTGACGGCTCCGACCAAACCATTCGTCGCACAACACGTCAGTCCATTCGGTGTCGTTGAAGCTTGTACTGTAATCCGTTTGAAATCCTGAATCGTCACTTTCTGCATAAGAATTCTTTCGACTCAGCACTTGATCTGGTGGGAAGCGGTAGCGATTTAAATCTTGAGAGGTGAATTCTGAAATTGAAAAAGATTTCAAGTTATAGGAAATTTTAGATTTAAGTTGTTTACAAACACAGCAAAATATAAACTTGAATGATTCTTCATATCTGCATGGAAAGTTATCTAAAATATTCCCACGCAAAAACATTTTATAATCAGTAAATACTTTCAAATCAGATACGAAATTACCTCCTAGTAACTTGAACATTCCGAATACATAAATACACTTGCATAAAAGCCAATAAAACGTAATGTACGACCTCTGTATTGTGTCATAAACATGTCCTCGACATGACATCTTTAATAGGCAAGCAAATATGCGACGAAAAGTTACCAGCCATCTCAACTTACACACATGGAATAAATAAAACGAAATTCCTTGGTACAGTCAAAGAAAAGCACATCTGTAGTGAATTTCTGACTGTTTTCGAATTTCCAAAAAGAAAATTTACTATTGTAATGTTTAGCGATATTATAAAATTGGTCTGAGTTCACGATGACAAATTTGAAAAAGACGGAAAATTAGGAAAAAATCATCTTGTACTGCATTTTTTCCTCTGATAGTACATTTCCATGCCCAAATCTAGTTGTGTTGCTATCTATGCAGCATTTCAAGGAGTTGAACCTCATCAGGCACTACACAGTTTACATTAGCAATATATTTTTTATTAGGAGCTATAGAGAAATATAGTGTCTTTAAGAAGGCCATTCCGAAATACTTAAGAGGAACAGGTTTCTGATGCTCACAGATGCGAGCAGCCTTTAAAGTTCATTAATATTGATAGAATTGTTTGCGTTGAACTGATGCATTGATTAAATACATAAATATATATGTTCAACTCGCCATCAATGATGAATCTGATGGTCGAAACATTTTTGGTATATTTATTATTTTGTTTTCTACTTACAGGATTTTTAGGCACAGAATAGCTTAAAAAATTCTTTAAATAAATTAATTTCCATAATTGGAATCGAACCATATACATTCAACAGAGTGTATTAAATATATAGGCATACCCCATTCTTATTTTGACCAGACTTATGACGATCTTATAAGTGTGGGACATGTCTCGCTTTTATTTCTCCTGGTATTGAAAATTTATTTAGAAATAACTATGGTGATTTGTTTGGCCATTTTCCAGAATTTGAAAAAAAATGTCAAAATATAATTTACACGCTTAAGATTCATGTCAGACGAGCGTTTTCAACGCTACAAAAGCGTCGTGTATCATGGATACATATGAAATGGGCTTAACAATAATTTCCTCAGAGTCAAAAACGCTATGAAAACGCCGTGCTAAAACGCCGGTGTGACATGGACTTAAAACACACCTAAAATTAGGTAGAAGTATGAATATTCTAATTAATTAATGAGTATTATACTCTGTTACATTAATCAGTATGAATATTGACTATTAAATTTTGATAGTAATTTACAATATGGTAAATAATATAAAGAAAATATCTATTATTAGTGAGCAAATAATCTGAATGGTAGATAAAATGAATGGTAGATAAACTGAATGGTAGATAATCTGAATGGTAGATAATCTGAATGGTAGATAAACTGAATGGTAGATAAACTGAATGGTAGATAAACTGAATGGTAGATAATCTGAATGGTAGATAAACTGAGTGGTAGATAATCTGAATGGTAGATAAACTGAATGGTAGATAATGGTAGATAATCTGAGTGGTAGATAATCTGAATGGTAGATAATCTGAATGGTAGATAAACTGAATGGTAGATAATCTGAATGGTAGATAAACTGAATGGTAGATAATCTGAGTGGTAGATAATCTGAATGGTAGATAATCTGAGTGGTAGATAATCTGAGTGGTAGATAATCTGAATGGTAGATAAACTGAATGGTAGACAATCTGAATGGTAGATAAAATGAATGGTAGATAAACTGAATGGTAGATAAAATGAATGGTAGATAAACTGAATGGTAGATAAACTGAATGGTAGATAAACTGAATGGTAGATAAAATGAATGGTAGATAAACTGAATGGTAGATAAAATGAATGGTAGATAAACTGAATGGTAGATAATCTGAATGGTAGATAATCTGAATGGTAGATAATCTGAATGGTAGATAATCTGAGTGGTAGATAATCTGAATGGTAGATAATCTGAATGGTAGATAAACTGAATGGTAGATATACTGAATGGTAGATAATCTGAATGGTAGATAATCTGAATGGTAGATAAACTGAATGGTAGATAATCTGAATGGTAGATAATCTGAATGGTAGATAAACTGAATGGTAGATAATCTGAATGGTAGATAATCTGAATGGTAGATAAACTGAATGGTAGATAATCTGAATGGTAGATAATCTGAATGGTAGATAAACTGAATGGTAGATGAACTGAATGGTAGATAATCTGAGTGGTAGATAATCTGAATGGTAGATAATCTGAATGGTAGATAATCTGAGTGGTAGATAATCTGAATGGTAGATGAACTGAATGGTAGATAATCTGAATGGTAGATAAACTGAATGGTAGATAATCTGAATGGTAGATAAACTGAATGGTAGATGAACTGAATGGTAGATAATCTGAGTGGTAGATAATCTGAATGGTAGATAATCTGAATGGTAGATGAACTGAATGGTAGATAATCTGAATGGTAGATAATCTGAATGGTAGATAATCTGAATGGTAGATAAACTGAATGGTAGATAAACTGAATGGTAGATAAACTGAATGGTAGATATATCCTATACTTGGTAAGAACTTCAGTTGTTCAATTTGTATGTCACATTTAGAAATATAAAAATAATCGTAATAAAAATATGTTTTTGGATTTTATAATTACGCAAAATTGATTTAGTAAAATAAATCTTATTTCGTTATTTTTTATTTCCTTTATTAATATCATTTAATAAAGGAAATATTTATTAATATTGATAAATTTTTATCTGATGAAGTGTTAGAAATGGAGAAAAAATGTGTACCGTGCATAACATCACCGCCGCTTTCACCAGTTCCATTATAAAATCTAATAAACTAGTAACTGGATAATGAGCAATCGTCCTGTCAAATTTCAGACAATATGGTTGAATTGTTTTTAAGCTATTAAGTTATAAATGGCCTTGACCTTGACCTTTGACCCAATCGCTCCCAAAATCTAACATTATGGTTCCTGCATATTGATCCTTTGTCCCACAAAGTTTTATGCAATATGGTTCAATACTTTTTGAGTTACAAATGAATATGACCTTGACCTTTGACTGGGTTACTCCCAAAATTCTACCAGATGGTCACTGGACATTGACCAATCGTTTTATCAATTTTCAGACTATTTGGTTGAACACTTTTTGAGTTATGCGAATAACAAGATGATAAATAAATAAATAAATAATAAATCAATAAATAAATGCTGGATAAAATATAACCTTACGCAAATTTGCGAAGGTAATAAATAAAGAAAATATATTTATACAAAAGAATAATGTTTTTTTTCCAGAAATTAATAGACCCTGAAGATATTTATCTATTATAGATTATAGTGAAAAATTAAATACATATTTATTATTCAGCCAAGGACAAAATTATAAAATATTTTATCTGAATGTTTTTCTTCCAAACAAAAAAGTGGGCATATTTGACCAACGAAAAAGATTTGGAGATTTAAGCTAAAATTATTTATTATTTAATAATTAAGTTATAAGAAGATTTTGGTGGGTACGTCGAGGCATAAGGGAGAGTCCCCACCTTAATCATCTAAACCCCCACCATAACTCTAACTCAGGGTTCGTTCCTTCTGTTCCATGGATGTCTCAATTATAACAATCCTTTTACGGTATCGAGGTTATGATGTTTATCACCTAATTATTACAATTATAATAAACCTAACTTAGATTCGACACAGAGGACAGTAATTATCCAGACAGTTGATTTATCTTCTACACTATAATAAGAGCCGCGTCCGTCTGTCTGTCTGTCCGTGTGTCACACTTTTATTAGGAAATACATATTAAAGGGAAAAACAAATCATTTGTGGCAGTATCATGACTACGGGCTACAATAATATTGACACTAATTATTTAAAAAAAATTATATTTTGGCTTTTGAGAGAATTTTTGTTTAATCAGAATAAGTGTATCTATAATACATACTTGCATTCGAATATAATTTATATACAATAACAGGTACTGTACTAGAAATACTTGGAAATTGAATGAATATCTTGGGCACAGAATTTAGGCACTTGAAACAAATTCAAATATACAGGAAAACTGATTAGTTATTAATTCCTGAATTATGAAGCAATCGAGTAATAGAGGACCTGAGTTATGAAGTAGTTTTCTATGTTTAAATTATAGAAAATAGTGTCCGTCAAGAATTGCGTCATGTTATTTCTCAGTGACCATAGTTTTCTATGATTTTAATCATAGAAAACTACCTAGTGCACCCGAGATATGAAGTGTTTTGAACCAATACTAAATAACTCTGGAGTTTCACTGCAGTTGAACTCCTCTATAGTTAATGAGTTAGGACGTAACCTGTATAGTGAGCAAATTTTCTTTAGTCTGTCATGAAAATTTAATTAAAAACAAGAAAACTAACTATTTCTTTCAAATAATAAATTAAAAGGACATCTAAGCTTCGAATTATAGGACAGTTCCACATCTTCGATCATATGAGAAAAAAGTTTATAATAAATTATCATATAACTTTTATTTCAATGTGGGTGAATCATAAAAATTGGATAAAACTAGGTTAAGTTCTTAATTATCGGTCAGTTCCACATTTTCGGTCACATAGAAAAACCGATATAATAATAATTATTTCACTCAACCAATCCTTGTGAAATAATTATTATTTATATTGTCTTTTCTTATATGACCGAAGATGTGAAACTGACCGATAATTAAGAACTTACCCTATCCTACAGTTTCACTGTTTTTAATATTAAAAAAATACCCGTTGAAAATTAAATAAATTAAAATTAAAATACCCAGGAATTGTCATTAAAATCACTGAAGCAAAACTCAATCATTCTTGACGGTATTCAATTAATTCAAACTATATTTTTAATAAGGCCGATACAATGTTTGCAGAAGAATTAAAGAAAAATTGGGAATAATAATTATAAATTTGAAAACAACATCTCGCTTAAATTAAAATTAAATCGCTGATCCAACTATAATTTTTTTTATTAAACTAATATCGGAATGTAAAATACAATTACCTATTTACAGTCAATACAAATAATATTCCACTAGGGATGAACTCTTACGGTGAAGAACATTCATACAATATCTATTTACAGTCAATACAAATAATATTCCACTAGGGATGAACTCTTACGGTGAAGAACATTTATACAATATCTATTTACAGTCAATACAAATAATATTCCACTAGGGATGAACTCTTACGGTGAAGAACATTCATACAATATCTATTTACAGTCAATACGAATAATATTCACTAGGGATGAACTCTTACGGTGAAGAACATTTATACAATATCTATTTACAGTCAATACAAATAATATTCCACTAGGGATGAACTCTTACGGTGAACAACATTCATACAATATCTATTTACAGTCAATACATTAATATTCCACTAGAAGCAATATCTTGTTATAAACAATACAATATATTTTCCATTATACATGATATCTAAATTTGATGTACGATTTTTTCCATATATACCATTAAATTTAATATAATCTACAATATTTACTTTATATTAACCTTCGAAAATGAAATAAACTTATCTATAGTATTATATCCAAAATAGAAAAACACTTCCTTTAAAATTAATTAACGAATCAGCTTCAGTAAAGAACATTAGCACAAATTTAGTAGAAGAAAAAAAAACACTAAAGATTTTATGTCTCCCGTTTATAGTCAACCCTTATCACGACCATAGGGCTGCTAAAATTCTTTAGAATAATCATTATACTGACCAGTATACTGGACATGCAGTGGTCATTATACTGCATTATACTGACCAGTATACTGGACATGCAGTGGTAATTATACTGCATTATACTGACCAGTATACTGGACATGCAGTGGTCATTATACTGCATTATACTGACCAGTATACTGGACATGCAGTGGTAATTATACTGCATTATACTGACCAGTATACTGGACATGCAGTGGTCATTATACTGCATTATACTGACCAGTATACTGGACATGCAGTGGTCATTATACTGCATTATACTGACCAGTATACTGGACATGCAGTGGTCATTATACTGAGCAGTATACTGGACATGCAGTGGTCATTATACTGCATTATACTGACCAGTATACTGGACATGCAGTGGTAATTATACATCATTATATTGACCAGTATACTAGCAATTATACTTTATTATATTTACGAGTATACTAGCCATTATACTTCATTTTTTTCACCAGTATACTAGTCTACATTGTAAAGAGCAATCATGCCCTAAAATTGCAACTTTCAATTATTTATCAAAGTTACCTTTGGTAGATGTTCGAGTAAATATTTTTGACATGGAGGAGGTCACAAAATGATCCAAAACTATCACATTATATCCGAGTCTGTCAGTCGATATAGAAAAAAATTTCTTGCTTTATATTAACTTGAAAAAATAATAAACGTCACAGACCATATTAAAATTTGGAGGGTAACCGTATGATCGTTGTATATTAGAAAATATATATATATATATATATATTTACATATACAGTCAACCACTACATGTATGTAGGCGAGATACTACATATATGAATGTAGTTGCAATCGACTAATTTTTTATGAAGTATTGGTTTCTTCATAACTCAGAGCCACTTCATAACTCAGGTACACTGATAGTTTTCTATGATTAAAATCTCGTAGAAAACTACGGTTTTTGAGGGATAACTAGAACGAAATTCATGCCGTATATCGTTTTCTATAACATAAACATAGAAAATTAACTCAGGTCCTTCATTACTCGAGTGCTTCACAAAGAAGAACATCATGACTCGCTAGTTTAACTGTACCTACAATAATTACTCTGCTCACCTGTGGCAATGGTAGACAGGTAGATGTAACTATATTGAGGCAATGTTATAAAAGCATTGAAACAATGTTGTAACAATACTGCTCTAGGTAACAGAAAACATTACTACCTACAATAATTACTCTGCTCACCTGTGGCAATGGTAGACAGGTACGGTAGAAGTACCGCAAACAGATCCCGTCCGTTTGCAGAGTCTATCAGAGCGAAGTCCTCTTCGTTCAGGTTCACAAACTCCTCTACACTGTACAGGCAGAAACCTGCTATGTTAACTTGACTCGGGTCCAATTGTCTGTCTGAACATGCCTGGTTCAGAAGGACCTCGATATCCTGAAAGAAAACATGAGAAATTGAGAAAAAATTAAATTTCATGAATCGAAATCTTTTTTTTTTTTTTGATGAATCGAGATCTTTTTTTTTTTTTTGCTTTTGATGAATCGAGATCTTTTTTTCTTTGCTTTTGATGAATCGAGATCTTTTTTTTTTGCTTTTGATGAATCGAGATCTTTTTTTCTTTGCTTTTGATGAATCGAGATCTTTTTTTTTTTTTTGCTTTCAATGAATCGAGATCTTTTTTTCTTTGCTTTTGATGAATCGAGAGTCTCAATATTTTTTTTTAATGAATCAGAGCCGAGTTAAATTCAATGTTAAAATAGAATCTGTAAATATTCTAATGAATGTTAGAAAAACGAAAAAAAGTAATGAAAATGATTAATAAAAAAACTATTAAATAAGAAAAATAAAAAAACATCTAAATAATAAAAAAAAAAATATTTGTATTGTATATAAAAATTCAATATTGAAGAAAATTAACTTTCACAAATAAATATATCTTATAAAAAATATGAAACTAAAATATAAAGAGTATACAAAAATATAGTATCTACAACTAAATATGTTATTCACTCTTTATTTTTATTAAACGTTTAATGAAATATGACAATTATTACAATCACAAATTACACATTACGATTATTGCTTAAAACATTTCTCCTATCACTTCATTAATTTACAGATTAAAAAGATTTAAAGAACGAAAAATAATTTATGATATTGGATTCTTTTAAAGAAACAACCTTAAAAGTTTTAAACCACAATACATTAAATTTACCACACTCAATCAGCACTGATTCGTTTTCGAATTTTCAATCTTATGAAAGTAAAAAGATTCGCCATCTTTTATGAATCTACAAATTCAAACCAACTTAAATAACTCATATCTTTTGAATGATGCCTTCAATGTAAGAAAAAATGGACTTAGATCATGAATTTCACTGCAGAATGGTGATTTTTTTTTTCATCCTAGCATATTTAACAAATTATTTCGACTCAAATTTTAAGAAATACGTTTTAAAGACCATCAAGGGAAATTTAAAATTCCGACACTATTTAAAACTGAAAATCAAATTTTTTCACAAAGGATCGAATGCTGGAAGCACAATAATTCAATGTTCGTGTTAGAATCAGTGTGCACGTCCTATCAAGAAGGGTAGTGGTCAACTAGTTGCCTAGTAAACCCAGACTACGATGAGCAATAACAAATTTTCCGTAAAAACTGCTTTGTGCCAAAAACAGGTAATATCGTCAAATTAAGGCATTAGAGTACGAATTATTGGTACACGTAGTTATTATTTGAAGTTGGCATTTAGTCATTTAAGTATTTTAAAATGTATTTGAGAGCTTGATGAAATGTAAATAAAAAATGCCTATATAGAAGAAATTATAGATTTAATAAACTTTGATTTTCAATAGAATTTATTCCGCAACAAGTGAATGAGGAAATACGAAGTAAGGTTTAGTTGCTGATTGTTTCAGCCTTGTTTATTAAAACAAATATTGTGACTCAAATTTTAAAATTTAAGTTTTAAGACCATATGAAGTGAAATCTGAAAAAATAAAATTTTGAATCGAATCCTGGAAACACAATAGTCTGATGTTGTAACCATAACACTGTCAATACGAAGAAAACTTTTTAGAAAAATTACTCCCGCAGTATCTTGGTTTTAGGTTTAGCTTTTAATAATCCTGCTTGTAAAACGAAATTCGGATATTCGTGAGGGATTCAGATCTCGGTGAAGGAATCGGATTGCGATGAGGGATTCGGATTTTGATAAGAGATTCAGATTTCGATGAGGGCCTCAGATATCGATGAGGATTTAGATTTCGATAAGGGAATCAGATTTCGATGAGGGAATCATATTTCGATGAGGGATTCAGATATCGATGAGGGATTCAGATATCGATGAGGGATTCAGATATCGATGAGGGATTTAGATATCGATGAGGGATTCAGATATCGATGAGGGATTCAGATTTTGATAAGAGGGATTCAGATTTCGATGAGAGATTCAGAACTCGATTTGGGAATCAGATTTCGATGAAGAATCGAATCCTGATGGAGAATTTAGTTTCAGATAATGAAATTGAATACCGATGAAGGATTAGAAACAATGTTATAAGGTTTCGGATACCAATGTCGCATTCGTATACTAATAAGGGAATAATATACCGATGATGATTTCCGGTAGCGATAGTGATTCTGAGTTGGATTTTTTTTGTTTTTAACATAATGTTACTTCTTGTTTTCTCACTGCCTATTGTTTCTTTGAGGGGTACCTAACTAAATTGTGCGGTTTATTTCCTGAATGTACATAAATAGATTTAAATGTTATGAGCTGACACGAATAGCAAATTATGTGGGAAGAATATTAATTGATATGCAAATGACATACAGTATGCAAAGTAAATTGCTGCTATGAATACTAATAAAAGTTAGCATATTTTGTCCGTCATACATTTACCTTTTATCGGTCAACTAGATATAAAAACCTGTTTGCTGAGAAATAAAGAGTTAATTTAGGCAAGTTTCTATTAATATTTCTACCCAAACCGCTTTTTGGTGGAGATGGAAAATATATATATATATATAAATAGAGAAGTATACTGAGTACAATATTGGAACATCCAAAAATATTATGAGTGACGTCACACAGAATATTTTCCATTTGTTTTTGAATAAGGAATGTGCTATTATTCAGTTAAATGTGCATTTCCATGGGAATTAACTTACATGAAATTATTTTTATCACGTTTTATCCTCTTTTCAATTATAATATTTACCTAATAATACTTATAATATTTGACAGTACTCTGTGTGACGTCATTTGTTTACATCGTTTCTGAAGAATGGATCAAGTTCACCGTCAATGAATTCGAAACTTAGAATACTTCTCTTTTTATTTACTATGGAATAAATAAGGTTTGTAAACTAGAAATAATTTATGAATGCAAAATTATTTAGAAAATCGAACATTTTGTAAATTTGATAAACGTAATTTATAAATGATATATTTTAAATTTGAAAATTTCCTAATTCGAGAAACTGTAATATTAACAAAGTTAAACTCTAAAATTTACCTTTTTTCCGTTTTCCCGACAAAAAATTTCGAGGATGATGTTTTGATGTGTTTGAATATAGTAACTGTAAGATATTTGAAAGTCCATTGAAGAACGTGATGGACTAAGAAAACAACTCAAGGTTAACAGGGTTACTGAATATGGATAATACGGTGGACACTTAATTGCCTGAATAATGAATATCTTGGACCATTATTTGCTAGAATATCTTGGACACTTAATTGCCTGAATAATGAATATCTTGGACCATTCTTTGCTTGAATATCTTGGACACTTAATTGCCTGAATAATGAATATCTTGGACCATTCTTTGCTTGAATATCTTGGACACTTAATTGCCTGAATAATGAATATCTTGGACCATTCTTTGCTTGAATATCTTGGACACTTAATTGCTTGAATAATGAATATCTTGGACCATTCTTTGCTTGAATATCTTGGACACTTAATTGCCTGAATAATGAATATCTTGGACCATTCTTTGCTTGAATATCTTGGACACTTAATTGCCTGAATAATGAATATCTTGGACCATTCTTTGCTTGAATATCTTGGACACTTAATTGCCTGAATAATGAATATCTTGGACCATTCTTTGCTTGAATATCTTGGACACTTAATTGCTTGAATAATGAATATCTTGGACCATTCTTTGCTTGAATATCTTGGACACTTAATTGCCTGAATAATGAATATCTTGGACCATTCTTTGCTTGAATATCTTGGACAATTAATTGCCAGAATAATGAATATCTTTGACCATTCTTTGCTTGAATATCTTGGACAATTAATTGCCAGAATAATGAATATCTTGGACCATTCTTTGCTTGAATATCTTGGACACTTAATTGCCTAATTACTTTGGACGGGTCTAGAACATTTCGTCCACGAATTGCTTTATTTTGAATTTGAAAATGTATATGGTATATATTTCATATTATTTTTCACTATTACATTAATAGGCAGGTGTAAATATATAATATTATTATAATGATTTAAGCCGAACCATTTCATAGGAACATATAAATAATGTTTATCTATCGATTACAGTTATGAAAGTAGATATGCTGAATGGGTTGACTGTATCTTTAAGTTATTTACCTCCTTCAATATTTTGCATTAATTAATGAGTTATGAGTATCCAAAATATGGAACTGAAATAACAGGGTACTAACAAGACTAAAACTGGAAGCGTAATAAAGAGAATATAATAGTTACAATAGAGGTAAATACTAATTATGCTATATGGTTTTGGTACAATTCTTAAACAAGGATGTTTTTATGTTTAAATAATTAAACGTAATACATAAATGTACCAATATCTATCTAATTCTTTTATATCATATTTAAAAATCAATCACATATTTAGTAGTATATAGATGTACCAATTATTGCTTCTAATATGCTAATCTGAGTACTAATATTGATGTTTATGGTACGTAGTTATTGTGAAAATACACCGCAAATAATTGTAGTTATTGTGAATATGGTAAAATGTTTCCGTTTTCTATGTTTATGTACTATAATGACTTTGAGGCATGCCTTGCTATTATTACAGATTTCATGAGACCGGGGTACAATAAAAGCGAGGCCTGCCTGCATATCATTAAATAGAATTCGGTTTTATTATTTTCCTGTTGCCGGCCACTAGGAGCAGGAGAAGAAAATTGCTATAAGAATTAAGGCAAAGACCATAAATTTCTAATTACCATCAAAAAAGAATGTTTTGATCTTTTATATTGCAGAATATATATCAATAATATATAATAACAATATGTACCATTAAAATTATAATACAAAATAAAGCATTTCGTGGACGAATTGCCCGTGAATGAAATGTTCGTTGGACGAAATGTCCGTTGGCGAGATGTCCGTGGACGAGATGTTCGGGGACGAAATGTCCGTTGGACGAAATGTCCGTGGACGAAATGTCCGCTGGACAAAATGTCCGTTGGACGAGATGTCCGTTGACGAGATGTCCGTGGACGAGATGTTCGGGGACGAAATGTCCGTTGGACGAGATGTCCGTGCACGAAATGTCTGTGGACGAAATGTCCGTGGACGAAATGTCCGTGGACGAAATCTCCGTGCACGATTTTGGACAATAAATTCAGAATAAGGAGGATGATTATTTACCAGAATACACTTAATTATTCGTATAACTTGGACACTTAAATATACCAATGTTTCAATAAGGAAAAAATTAATTCTTATATTACATTTATCAGGTGATATCAGAGAAAAGAGTCACAAAAATATCTACAAACATTACAATTAGTAAATTCTATTTTTGGAAATGTGTAAACGATTTAAAAATAAGTAAACTCTATAAGGTTTCTTTTTCGAAATTAGTAAACTGTACACACATCATCACAGGTAAACTTTTCTTTTACTGTAAAATCGGAGTTTAGAATAGAATAAATAACGAAAAACTCAGGAGGAAAATTTGGGGAAAAACGTATAATTTCATGATTCTAAGTAGAACCGCCATATATTATAAAAATATCTATCTATGCTAATAATTTCCTTAGAGTGTTTATTTATTTGGTGTCCGCTTTTACACTACGGGTATTAAACATGAAGAATGTAACTATGATACGCACGGGAATATATTGACTTGATATTTAAATTCCCCTGTTTCTATTCAATTTTTGAATGTATTTTATCTATAAAATAAATTAGACTATGCAGAAATATTAATTTTAAATGAATTCGATAAAAGTAACCTAATAACGGGTAATAAATTGATATTGATGATTACCCGTTATTTTTAACGGGAAAGTACACTAGTTAAAATATAATTCTTTAACCAATGTTAACATTGAACCTATTATATATTATCATAAAATTGAGCAATACGACAGTTTTTATTTTTGGTTAATGATTGTATAATGTATTCATTGAAATACAATAATATATTTTTTTTACATTAAAATGTTTTTTTTTTTGTATAATTTATTAAAAAATGACAATAGCTCATTTACAAATATTAAATAGTTTATTTATATTTTTTCTATTCAATAGTTTCGGATTATCATTCTAAGAGTTTATTATTGAAACGACATCGTCCCATTACTGAAAAATATTGAAAATATTGAAAGAATGTTGTAAAAAAATGGAAAATGTTGAAAGAATATTGTTAAAATATTGAAACAATATTGTGACAATGTTGTAATGTTTTGAAAATATAATAATGACAATATTGTGACAATATTGTGACAATGTTGTGACAATATTGTGACAATGTTGTGACAATGTTGTCACAATGTTGTCACAATGTTGCCCCAGAAACACTGCTATTTGTGATAAAATGATATTACTAATTATATATTACTTATTATTATATCATCTATTTTTAATTATTTTCTTCAGCCCATGATATTCTTCAATATAAACTTTATTCATTACTCAAGGATATTATGAATTATAGTTATTTTAACATTTAATATAATGATATTTTAATCCAAAAACTAATTTTTATTTTTTCATACAAATAATAGAAATAACATTTTTTTTTTCAAAATACTTTTTAAACTGTTACGAAAGTTTACTTTTTTTTAAACCATCGTATCCATGATACCTATAAGTATCACGGATACCAATTAAAATAACGAGTTAAATGATAAATTTTTGTATAATGATTTATTCTCTGATCGAAAATGTGGAATTGATCGATAACTCGGAACATACCCTACATAATAATATTCACTTTCAACATATAGATTTACATGATTAAAGCTTATGCTATTGTGATCAATCTATCTGTCTGTCCGTCACACTAACCTAATAATACGCTTGGCAAGCAGCTGATAGCATGGATAGGAAATTATTCTGATATCAGTTCAATAAATGGTTTGTGTCTGTCTGTCCGTCACACTAACCTAATAATACGCTTGGCAAGCAGCTGATAGCATGGATAGGAAATTATTCTGATATCAGTTCAATAAATGGTTTGTGTCTGTCTGTCCGTCACACTAACCTAATAATACGCTTGGCAAGCAGCTGATAGCATGGATAGGAAATTATTCTGATATCAGTTCAATAAATGGTTTGTGTCTGTCTGTTCGTCACACTAACCTAATAATACGCTTGGCAAGCAGCTGATGGCATGGATAGGAAATTATTCTGATATCAGTTCAATAAATGGTTTGTGTCTGTCTGTTCGTCACACTAACCTAATAATACGCTTGGCAAGCAGCTGATAGCATGGATAGGAAATTATTCTGATATCAGTTCAATAAATGGTTTCAATAACCACATTAAATTCATTTTTAATCAGTTGAAAATATTGGAGTAAAAGCTAAGTCCTGGATAATAATTATTTCTCAAATTGAACTTCCATCAGTGAACAAAAAATAAATATGGTAAATATAATTTACAGCCTGAATAAACTGGTCTAAATTAAATAAGCACGAATAAAATTTATTCTCCTTTTTATTAGATGTGAATTAAATTATTCTCAAATATCAATTTCAATAGAAAAAATATGGTTGTCATATTTTCACGGTAACATTTCAATTTTTTGTTTAGAAAAATTTAAATTTTGAAGTACAGTTTCCAATAATAAAAAAGTCGAAAAAAAGATAAGGTTGAATAAATACAATAAATGTCTACAATACAATCATTGTCCTACATACCATTTACATTCAATAATACAATGGAAAGTCGAGAATACCATAATGTAAAAATTTACAATAGATGATGAAAATATATAAGAGATGTAATAATTAAAATAACTGTTAAAATGACAATAACTAAAGGTACAATAAATGTAAAATATACAATAAATATGAAAATTACGTTGAATAGAAAATTACAATATATCATCTGATACAATATATATAAAATAATTTTAAAATGTATTAAATAAAATGAATGTTAGAAATAACGTATATCAAAAATACTTCAAATTAGAAAATTATACGATAAATGTAACAATTATTACAATAACTAGGAAATACAATAAATATCATCCTCTACAGTACCTGTTTAGAACTAAGGGTCTGCAGCGTGTTGCACTCCATGCTACCTACTCACTGTAGATGTTCACTTTAAGCAGATAAAAGAGTAACTGAAGACAGAGTTTAGTGGACACCCTCAGACTATCAGCAGGAAGAGTGGCAATGTTAGGTACAGACTACACGGCCTAGCTTAATATTTTACGATTGTGGTAGAGTAGCGAATTCACTATAAAAGATCTACCTAGGCATGTTAGGTACAGAACCTAAGTTAACATTTTCCAATTGGCATATTGTGGTATAGTGGCGAATTCACTATAAAAGATCTACCTAGGCATGTTAGGTACAGAACCTAAGTTAACATTTTACGATTGGCATATTGTGGTATAGTGGCGAATTCACTATAAAAGATCTACCTAGTCATGTTAGGTACAGAACCTAAGTTAAAATTTTCCGATTGGCATATTGTGGTATAGTGGCGAATTCACTATAAAAGATCTACCTAGGCATGTTAGGTATAGAACCTAAGTTAACATTTTCCGATTGGCATATTGTGGTATAGTGGCGAATTCACTATAAAAGATGTACCTAGGCATGTTAGGTACAGAACCTAAGTTAACATTTTCCGATTGACATATTGTGGTATAGTGGCGAATTCACTATAAAAGATCTACCTAGGCATGTTAGGTACAGAACCTAAGTTAACACTTTCCGATTGGCATATCGTGGTATAGTGGCGAATTTACTAAAAAAAATCTAACTAGGCATGTTAGGTACAGAACCTAAGTTAACATTTTACGATTGGCATATTGTGGTATAGTGGCGAATTTACTATAAAAGATGTACCTAGGCATGTTAGGTACAGAACCTAAGTTAACATTTTCCGATTGGCATATTGTGGTATAGTGGCGAATTTACTATAAAAGATCTACCTAGGCATGTTAGGTACAGAACCTAAGTTAAAATTTTCCAATTGGCATATTGTGGTAAATTTACTATAAAAGATCTACCTAGCAACGTTAAAAGGTAGGTATGAACATAACATATAAATTAACAATTTGCGATTGATATTCTGAGTTATAGACTTATAGTTACGAATGTACTATTAAAGATCTACCTAGTTATGTTTAAAGGTAGGTATGGAACCTAACTCAATAATTTGCGATTGTCGTATTGTGGTATAGTGGCGAATTTACTTTTAAAGATATACCTTGCAACTTTAAAAGGTAGGTACGGAGAATAACTTTAAAGTTTGCGATCGATATTCTTAATTATTATAGCGAATTTACTATTAAAGATCTACCTAACAACGTTAAAAGGTAGGCACAGAGAATAACTTAATAATTTGCGATTGACATATTGTGGAATAATGGCGAATTAGCTATAAAGATATACCATATAGGCAAGTTAACAGGTAGGTAAGAGGCCTAACTTAATAGTTTGCAGTTGAAATACTATGGTATAGCATCGATTTTACTATTAAAGATCAACCTAGGCATGTTAAAAGGTAGCTACCGAGAATAACTTAATAATTTGCGATTGACATATTGTGGTATAGTAGCGAATCTATTATTAAATATCTACCTAGATTTACTAGAAGAATGGTATAAGAACATTTCTATGAATGATTGGCTATCATGAACACGTTTATAGGTATCTATTTATGTTTTTTGTTTCTCTTACGTATCCAGTATTTGCCATATTTAGCAATAAAAGGAGTCTATAAAAAGGTAATAAAAACTAACTTGTTTTGGCAGATCAGTTTAAACGATTGGAGAGCCATTTTGGATAGGGTGATAGAACTTAGGATCATATGGTTTAAATAAACTATATTATAGTGTTAGGATTGATGTGAACTTAGGCTCTCCAATATTCTAACAGACTATAATTATCGAAGTATCATGGCATTCTTAAGACAGCTCTGACAAGAAAATGATAAGGCGCCGTAGCCAAGTTTATAACTCACAGTTTCTAAAGCTAAAGAGAAATTTGTATGCATGAGGCAGGAGGGGCTAATTTCAAGCAAATACCATCTGGGTTGTAATCTTGCAATATTTTTATAAATACAAGAGGTATTTAATCTCTGTAGAAGTAAGTTCTCAACAGTTGTGATACTGAGAAGAACTTGATTGTATATTTTTTTCGAGGTACAGTAGGTAAGATATTTAAATTTCAAAGCCTTGAAAGTCCTATAATTCAACGAGAAAATGTAGTAAATATTGCAGAACAGCTTTCAATATTTCAAAACGATACTGTGGAAACTCAGTAACATTATTCTTAAACCAACTACAATTTTAATATATAGATTATTTATGTCTGATCACCAATGATTAGCAAAAGTATTTTTTATGCTATTTAAATCATCAATGTTTATGTAAGGGCCACGGCAACAATAATTTTGATCGTTTAAGATGTAAAGGCTAAAGGTCTACTATGGTAAAAATGAATAACTCTTAAATGAAAAAAAAAAGTTATCGAATTGGGTTCCGAAAATATGCAGAAAAATTAGGATATTTTCTTAGACCTTGTGCCTAATACATTCAAAAGAATATATAGACCCTAGAATATACGTTGCTCATTATTTAAGAATATACTTCCCTGAGTCTATTATTTTGAAATAAATTGATCTTAGTTATTAAACGTTTAGGTAATATGAAATTAAACATTCCAACATACACAATATGTATTCATTATCACTAATGGTGTAGTGAAAAGCGATTGCTCATCATTAGGGTTGTGACAATTTGCATTTAAAATCATAGATCTTAAGAATATCATAGACGAAACGAAAGGAAATGGTATTAGATACTATATACCACTGGTTTAGAACGATACGATTCAATAGTGTTAAATTCTCTCCATCTATAATATTTTCGGGATCTATGATTTTAAACGCATATTGTCACAACCCGACATATCACTATTAGTCCATTTCGTCCAGTGAAACGTACACAAGCAGAGCGATTGGTACGATGTCACTCGTAGCCATTCATGTTACAGTAGCGTTGCATTCCGCACACCCACGCCCTCCCTCCCTTCCTAACATAAATACTCAATCTCATTGCACCAAAACACGCACTTTTTCAGGTACAAAATAGAGTAACATTACACATATCTAATATCTCTGTATATCTATTTTGAAGGATTGAAATTTGGTATATCTTTTATTGCTTCATCAATGATAATATAGAAATTTAGTTCAATCTGGTTGCTCATAAAGGGACTCCATGTAGCCAAATTTCCTCCAACTACTATTCCAACACGTATAATTTGTATGACATAATAATACAGTATACATTCAGCTGTGTAAAAAACAAAAGGTCTACCAACAAATAATGCAAGCAGAATATTTCTCCATCTAAAGCGCAAAGTGTCATTATCGGGTAATTGGCCATAAGCCCTTTTTAGTTTGTACATTTTAAAGCAAAGTGATTCTTATCTCTGGATGGGCCACACGTACACGGGATGAAATTGTTGGTAATAAATTATTGTTTTAATCGAAAGAGAGTCTCGCTTATTGATTCAGGATGCCTATTACAGTTTTTGTCTTGATATCAATGAGGTGATAGCGTGGAGATAAGACGGCAGCTTATAGATCAATAAAGCACTAGGTAATTCACAATATATTTCTTTTAGCTATAGTCTCCTACGTATATGAATTAAAGTTTAGAGTACATATTATGTTACCGAAATGCACAATCTCGAGAATGCGTTGCGCGTTCTCAAACCCCCAAAGGCCGAGCGTGTGTTATTATACCTTCATTTAATTAATTATAGAATAATTGAATACTAATAAATGTGTATTGGCAGGTCATTAAACAATCATGACGTGTGCAATACAACGAACAAGCGGATACAACAAACTACAGTACGATAATCTTCATTTAGCCTATATATAAATATATAAAGATTACTTTGAAAAATTCAATATAGATGAAATGTAATAAATGACGATTACCTTGAAACTCTCGATATAAATGGCCGTTATGTAGTTTGTTGTAACCGCTAGTCAAAATAAATAAAATAAAGTTGTACGCTCAGCTTTATGGGGTTAAAACTACAAGCGCATTCTCGAGATTGTGCAAATAGGCGCGTTGAACACATAAACTATAATGAAAATATTTGTTTTGCTTATTTGAAAATGTATGTACGATAGTATTTACAGGTTTTGGATACATTGTATATTACCATTGCTAACAATATATTTTGAAACAAATCTTACTTTGAATAAAATTTATTCCATACATTATCGTATATTTTAAGAACTTTTAGTTCACTGAACAGGATTCGTCCCTCCCAGGAAGTAAATTAGGATGCATCGATCGGAAATTAGGGAGGAACCCTACTTGATCATCCATGGCCCACCATATACTTCCTATCTGAGTAATAGAGCTACTTTTTAGGCAAAGCACTTTGCTGAATTCAATACACAGTTGCAAAATTTTAAATCGGGCAAATCGTCTGTTATTGTCCATTACGGTAAATATTGATGGTATTTTATCGTAAAATATCATAATTCCGTAGACTTTTATATATTAGACGAAAGACGATATTGTATGTATTTTAAATTACAATTGAATTTCCTTTAACTTAAATATATGATAATTATATTCCCAATTTATATCCTTAATTACCAATCAAAATAAAAGAGTAGGCGATTGTGATTCTCCAAATTCTTAAAGCTGGGATATATAAATTTCACCATTCAATATTCGCAAATGCTCTTCCCTGTTTAAAAAAATATAATTAGCATATGTACATACTATTATTGATTAGTATAACTATGTTAATTTGGTAATTAGTATTACATAAAATATATCATTTAAAAGAAATTCACGTATAAAAAATAATGATTATCAGCACTTAAATTTTAACTATTTTTTTTAATTTAATCAAAAAAAGGTATCATCATCAACAAAATAAAATATATATGATTGTATATAATTAACATATAACCAATCTCCCTTATAGACACTGTTATGAATAGTCGTAATCCATTGTTATTTTTATAATTCTCAATGGCTGGCAATCTCCAGTAATATATTATACACCTGTATTAATAGATCTTGTCAATGCGGAACAGATTTTACAATTCACAATATTAAATGTTAAATCATTAAGAAGGAAGATATTAGAAAAAATATAATGTATTTGTGGCAAAGTTTCTTTGTGTAACATTTTAATGATATTGCCGATATTGTAACAACAATGAGAAAATGTTGTTACACTATCGATACAATGTTGTAACAATATTGACAATATTGTAACAATATTGTTACAATATCTCCAGTATTGTTAGAATATCGCCAGAATTGTAACAATATTGCCGATATTGTAACAACAATGGGAAAATGTTGTTACACTATCGTTACAATGTTGTCAATGTTGTAACAATATTGTCAATGTTGTAACAATATTGTCAATGTTGTAACAATATTGTCAATGTTGTAACAATATTGTCAATGTTGTAACAATATTGTCAATGTTGTAACAATATTGTCAATGTTGTAACAATATTGTCAATGTTGTAACAATATTGTCAATGTTGTAACAATATTGTCAATGTTGTAACAATATTGTCAATGTTGTAACAATATTGTCAATGTTGTAACAATATTGTCAATGTTGTAACAATATTGTCAATGTTGTAACAATATTGTCAATGTTGTAACAATATTGTCAATGTTGTAACAATATTGTCAATGTTGTAACAATATTGTCAATGTTGTAACAATATTGTCAATGTTGTAACAATATTGTCAATGTTGTAACAATAATGGGAAAATGTTATTACACTATCGTTACAATGTTGTAACAATGTTGTCAATATTGTAACAATATTGTCAATGTTGTAACAATATTGTCAATATTGTAACAATATTGTCAATGTTGTACCAATATTGTCAATGTTGTAACAATATTGTCAATGTTGTAACAATATTGTCAATGTTGTAACAATGTTGTCAATGTTGTAACAATATTGTCAATGTTGTAACAATGTTGTCAATGTTTTAACAATATTGTCAATGTTTTAACAATATTGTCAATGTTGTAACAATATTGTCAATGTTGTAACAATATTGTCAATGTTGGTACAATAACAAAACAAAACAAAATAATAGTCCATAATCCTCTGTTTAAAATTATCTAATACATACATACCAATTTTAAATAACTATTAGATAATATAATAAAAAAGAAACAATACATAAAATATAATAATATTTACATAAGATGAATTATAGCGAAAACAACTACTTATGTATTTACATAAAGTGTTTTAATAATGAGTGCTAATATAAAGAACAAGAGTTTAATTATAAAGAACTCTAATAGGTGCCTGTAAGGCTCTCAGTTAATTAGATACTAATATTATGCTCTATAAATTCAAAGTGCTTATACACGGCCTTCAAGCAACACTTTTTTATGCGAACCTTAAAATATACTTTGAATTGTTAAATTGTCTCAATGTTATTATAATTTGACTGTAAACTTATCATGTTTATCACCTCATTTACGCATACAGAAAGTAGTACTCCTTAATCTTCTATGGCCCCAGGATGTATCTTTTTTATGTAGAAACTCAATAGTTTCAAAATATTGTCTAGCCCAGTATAATACGACATTATTGTTATAAGTGCTTAATTTAACTAATTACCTGATATCATAATTAATTAAAACATTATGAGTTAGGTTAATGCGGTCAGCTTGGTACTCATAATTTAAAAAAAATGGACAAAGTTCATCGAAGAAAAATCAATCGTAATCGCTCATAAAATTGAAACACTTTTGTTGAACATTCGCGAAAAAAATCCTGTTAAAAATATCAGAAATTATGAGATTATACCATGGCAATAGAGAATCTGCCGTTCATAAATATTCTGACTGTGAAATGATTTGCTTGTGATTCTCGTCAGAAAACCAATGTTGGAGAAAATGCCAAGTGAAAAGAGGAGCACCTATACCTATTACAATTATAGCAGTTTTGGCTAATTGCCGCGTGTCCGCAGTTAGGCAGCGCGCTAGGCAAATAGGAGCAGGTGCCCAGAGTAGTTCTTCACTGTTACATCGGAGCGGTCAGTTTGGCTCCTACGCTGCGCTCTCGCTGCTCCCAGGCTGCCGTGGTGAGTACCCCGAAAGGCTCAACCGCTGCCTCGAACCTGCTCCAATTTTCAATTGGAATATGTTTTGGTTTACGAAAACGGTGTCATATATGAGTCTCAAATATATAACAG
>CANNZV010004946.1:0-33150 GCA_947561585.1 Caprella mutica
GTTAAATACGGTAGACAAAGGGTTAAATACGGTAGAAAAATGGTTAAATACGGTAGACAAAGGGTTAAATACGGTAGACAATGGGTTAAATACGGTAGACAAAGGGTTAAATACGGTAGACAAAGGGGTAAATACGGTAGAAAAAGGGTTAAAAACGGTAGACAAAGGGTTAAATACGGTAGACAAAGGGTTAAATACGGTAGACAAAGGGTTAAATACGGTAGACAAAGGGTTAAATACGGTAGACAAAGGGTTAAATACGGTAGACAAAGGGTTAAATACGGTAGACAAAGGGTTAATTGCGGTAGACAAAGGGTTAATTGCGATAGACAAAGGGTTAAATATGGTAGACAAAGGGTTAAATACGGTAGACAAAGGGTTAAATACGATAGACAAAGGGTTAAATATTGTAGACAAAGGGTTATACACGGTAGACAAAGGGGTAAATACGGTAGAAAAAAGGTTAAAAACGGTAGACAAAGGGTTAAATACGGTAGACAAAGGGTTAAATACGGTAGACAAAGGGTTAAATACGGTAGAAAAATGGTTAAATACGGTAGACAAAGGGTTAAATACGGTAGACAATGGGTTAAATACGGTAGACAAAGGGTTAAATACGGTAGACAAAGGGGTAAATACGGTAGAAAAAGGGTTAAAAACGGTAGACAAAGGGTTAAATATTGTAGACAAAGGGTTATACACGGTAGACAAAGGGGTAAATACGGTAGAAAAAAGGTTAAAAACGGTAGACAAAGGGTTAAATACGGTAGACAAAGGGTTAAATACGGTAGACAAAGGGTTAAATACAGTAGACAAAGGGTTAAATACGGTAGACAAAGGGTTAATTGCGGTAGACAAAGGGTTAATTGCGATAGACAAAGGGTTAAATATGGTAGACAAAGGGTTAAATACGGTAGACAAAGGGTTAAATACGATAGACAAAGGGTTAAATATTGTAGACAAAGGGTTATACACGGTAGACAAAGGGGTAAATACGGTAGAAAAAAGGTTAAAAACGGTAGACAAAGGGTTAAATACGGTAGACAAAGGGTTAAATACGGTAGACAACGGGTTAAATACGGTAGAAAAATGGTTAAATACGGTAGACAAAGGGTTAAATACGGTAGACAATGGGTTAAATACGGTAGACAAAGGGTTAAATACGGTAGACAAAGGGGTAAATACGGTAGAAAAAGGGTTAAAAACGGTAGACAAAGGGTTAAATACGGTAGACAAAGGGTTAAATACGGTAGACAAAGGGTTAAATACGGTAGACAAAGGGTTAAATACGGCAGACAATGGGTTAAGTACTTTGAACAACGGGGTAAGAAATGGAGAAAAAGATAGGGTATTTATAAGATAAATGTTATTAAACAATATCTACCAAATAATTTAATATGGTATTCTCTAATAATATATATTCAATATGAATGAAAAAAAGATAAATCTTTAACTGTAAGTATCCCAATGGAGTAACTGAGCTACATATCTCAGTCAATTTAATTTTTAAAGAATGAAAAAGAAATACGAAAAATGTTACAAATGACAATGAATCGTAAAGTTTACTATTATACTGAAACAGATAAGTAAATCAAAACTCCATGTATGCTTTTTACTTTAAAATAACTGCTGTTTCAACTGCAAAGCTAATTCCTTTTTCAGTGTATAGTTTTTATCTGGAAGACACAAAGGATAGAGAATGAAAATGTGTACCATCGTCAGGGAAGCTTTTCTGCCATCTTCAAAAATTGGTATGCTACACAGAACTACAAACTGATGCTGACAACGCAACTACAGAAGAAAAAAGAGAAGCAACTACCATTTGTGAAATCATTGGCTGTGTCCTACAAGCAGGGGCATTTTCAGGGCAATATTTAGAGCTGCATATAGAGCATTTTAGCAGCGTTAACATTGGTAATAGATGGCAATGGCAGAGAAGAGAGATAACATGCAAATGTACATTGCTGTCCTGAAGACAAAATAAACATTTTACGCTTAGTCAAGGGACAGGACAATGGCTAGATTTAGCTGTGAAATGTCCGTGGATTTTATCCTATGAATAAAAAGCAGATGGGAATAAAGGAAGACTTACTCGGGTTCTGAATATCTGAAGCTGAAAGTGAATTGCATGATCACAATATATACACTTGTTCACAAAAATAAATTAATGCATAATGTATATACATGATTATAGTTAAAAAAATCAAAATGTATTCAAATACACATTTTACTAAATAGAATTAAATACACAATATATAAAGATACACAAAATAAGATCTACGCAAAATAAGAAATACACAAAATATGAAACACACAAAATATGAAACACACAAAATAATAAATATACAAAAATATAATTAAATTCACACAATATAATCAAATATACAAAATACACGAAAAAAAAATACGCAAAAATAAAAATTCATAAATTGTGAAAAAAAGAATCCAAAAGAACAATGTAGCCATTTTCTTTTTACACTTTAATATCCCAATAGATAGTTTCAATCAGAGTAACTATTTCTCCTATTAAATATATAAACAATTCATTCTTTCACTAATAGAAAAATAAATGAACTAAAGTAAATAAATTGAAGTGATTACAATTTCTGTCTCTGAAAAAATATCTCAATACATTTTTTTGAACGAAATCATCAAAAGTAAACAAACAGGATGGTATGCTGCTTGTTTTTCTGTTTCATTGGAACACTCACAATACTTTCAACTGCTAACTGAGATATCTTTTTTTATATAAAATAGAGATATCGTGTTGGCAGAGCGTTAAAAAACAAGATGGCGTTATTACCCCGGTACAAGATAAAACAAGATGGCGTCATTACCCCGGTATGAAACCGAAACTTTTAAACCATCTGGAATTAAGTTTTCTTTCTTGAAAGCATAGCAGGAAATGATTTTTATTTAATAAATGGAAAACATATTGAGGAATTCAGTGAATAGATTGTCAAAATAAATAAGTAACAAATTGGTATATATCAACGACAATTAATATTATAGAAATAATGGTGTCTCTCTGTCTGTCTGTCACACTAACGTTGAATAATACGCTTGGCAAAAAGATGATAGCATGGATATGAAATTATTCTGATATCAGTTCAATAAATGGTCTCAATAACTAAATTAAACTTAATTTTATTCAGTTGAAAATATTGAAGTAAAAGCGGAGCTATGGATGATATTTATTACCTAAAATGAATTACCATCAGTGTCCATAGAGTTGATATGTTAAATAAGCTGGAATTTTGACGGCACGCGTACACTAGTTATTATAGTAGTACTCTATGAGTTGGATTGAATTATTAAAAGTAACAACATCATTTTTGACGTAACGGGTACACTAGCATGTAAATGAAGTTATGAGCCTTCTGCTACTGTGAACAGTCTACCCCATTAATCATGATCTGAAGTCTAGGGAAGTTTCTCATGACTTTCTAACCTCTCCCTTCGAAACACCTCCTATATTATTATTTATTGCAGAAACGTGAAAAAACAACATGCTATGACATAATATTTACCATAAAAAGTAAATTGCTCAATTAGCTACATTCTAAAGCCGAATGGAATTATAATAAAGGCTTTTTATATAATAATTAGAATGCCCTAAACCCGTTGGATGAAAACACTCTTTATAATATTATGTTTAATTAAGTTAATTAACATAATAAAAAATAAGTTGTAATTTGTGTTATGGGCCTCCTTCTGATAAATCTTAATAAATTTATAAACTGAAGAGCAAAGCTTTGAATTCGAAAGCTCTTAATAAAAATAGAAGGATGATTACATTTTACGTGGTGGTTTCACTTGCTCTTCAGTTTATAAATTTATTAAAATAAGTTGTATATTATATTTCCAATGCTTTATTAATAACAATAAACTGTTTTTATATTTCTTATAAAGGAAACACAGAAATTGAAGAGTTAATTTAAAGTTTGATCGTATCTAGGATACTATAGCTCTTCCATTTATAGTCTGATCCTATCTAGGATACTATAGCTCTTGCATTAGTTGTCTGATCGTATCTAGGATACTATAGCTCTTCCATTTATAGTCTGATCCTATCTAGGATACTATAGCTCTTCCATTAGACTGTTGTCTGATCGTATCTAGGATACTATAGCTCTTCCATTTATAGTCTGATCGTATCTAGGATACTATAGCTCTTCCATTAGTTGAGTTGTCATTAAAGTTCATTTTCATTTTTAAAATAGGCTTAAATTCGTACTAATTTCTTCAGAGTGCAAACTTGAAAGCAAGGATATTCAATAGAAAATTTTAAGTATACTAGATAAATATATTATACAATATACTATTTATTTAGTACTATTACAGTTCCCTTTCACCTGTACTATTGCAGTTCCATTTCACCTGTACTATTACAGTTCCCTTTCACCTGTACTATTACAGTTCCCTTTCATCTGTACTATCACAGTTCCATTTCACCTGTACTATCACAGTTCCCTTTCACCTGTACTATCACAGTTCCCTTTCACCTGTACTATTGCAGTTCCATTTCACCTGTACTATTACAGTTCCCTTTCACCTGTACTATTACAGTTCCCTTTCATCTGTACTATCACAGTTCCATTTCACCTGTACTATTACAGTTCCCTTTCACCTGTACTATTACAGTTCCCTTTCACCTGTACTATTACAGTTCCCTTTCATCTGTACTATCACAGTTCCATTTCACCTGTACTATCACAGTTCCATTTCACCTGTACTATTGCAGTTCCCTTTCACCTGTACTATTACAGTTCCATTTCTCCTGTATTATTACAGTTCCCTTCCATCTGTACTATCACAGTTCCATTTCACCTGTACTATTACTGTTCCCTTTCACCTGTACTATTACAGTTCCCTTTCATCTGTACCCTTTCTCCCTTTCCTAATTCGTTTCTCTAATTTTCACAATGGTTAAACTGTGTTATGTTTGACCAGACCAAACATACCGACTCTACCCGTGTTTATTTTCTAGAAAAGAGGATTCGGTTACAGGTTCGAATTCAAATTCCAACTGAGGAATATGAACTTTAGTGTTATCATTTCACAAATATTGACAGCTGTGGATGTCGAACCTTTGAATAATGTGAAATTCTTCCAAAAATTCATGATATCAAAATTAAAATTTTTAGTTGAAATGAATAATTGTATAAAGAATAGTTTATATTTTTTTTGAAAATAAATATTTTATTGAGAAGTAAATGAATTTTTCAATGAAAACTAAGTTCATGTTCAATTGAATATTAAATTTAAATGATCCAATTTTCTTTTAAAGGTTGCTCCGTAATGAAGTCAATAGGATTAACTTTAATCCTTTTTAACTTTCCACATCTTTAATCATTTCCAATTACTTCTTTAAATTGGGGTATCATGAATACCAATTGAAATAATATCTTAATGGTAATTATTATTACCTTCGCAGAATGCAGGAAGGTCATATTTTCATCGGCATTTATTTATTTATCATCTTGTTATTCGCTTAACTGAAAAAGTTTTCAACCAAATTGTCTGAAATTTGGTGAAAAGATTGGTCCATGTCCAGTGACCTGCTGGTTGATTTTGGGAGCGACCCGGTCAAGGTCTTGGTCATTTATAACTCAAAAAGTATTGAACTATATTGCATGAAACTTAGTGGGATGATTGGTCAATATACAGGAACCATTTAGCTGGAATTTGGGAGCGATCGGGTCAAAGGTCAAAGCTCAAGGTCAAGGTCATTTGTAACTCAATAACTCAAAAAGTATCCAACCAAATTGTCTTAAATTTGATGATACAATTGGTCAATGTCCAGGAACGATCTGGTACAATTTTGGAAGCGATCCAGTCAAAGGTCAAGGTCAAGATTATTTATTACCCAATAACTCAAAAAGTATTGTACTATATTGCATGAAACTTGGTGGGACGATTGGTTATTATCCAGTTAGCAGTTTCTTAACTTTGGGAGAGAACGGGTCAAAGCGGAGGCGAAGGTATGCGCTCTACCGACTGCACATAGTCTAGTTTATATTACTTCCATAGTCGAAAATGTGGAACTGTCCAATAACTCGGAGCATACCCTATCAGTTTTATTTAGGACATTAGCAGGGATGAGTTAATTAAAGTTATTTCCTGTAGCTGTAAAGCAGACCTTTGATATACTGAACAGATTAGTCCCATCAGATACACGGGGATGGTATTTATTATTGAGGTATAATTATACATATATAATGAGACTATATTAGTTATTTAAACGAGGGAATATATATTTAAGGTCTTTAACCTCTATATCTGCTATAAGTGAAATTATAAGAGATAGACAAATTTAGATTCAGATTATGAACATCACATAATATATTTTAAATAAATAGAAGTGTCATGCATGTCAATAAATGTTTGATTAATCTTAAGTTTGATGAAAGTCGTGACCGGAAATTTTGCCGTAAGAAATTTCGCCGCAAGAAAATATCGGCGGAAGAAAATTCGCCGTAAGGATTTTTCGACGTAAGGAATTTTCGACGTAAGGAATTTTCGACGTAAGGAATTTTCGACGTAAGGAATTTTCGACGTAAGGAATTTTCGACGTAAGGAATTTTCGCCGTAAGAACCTCAGCAAATTTAAAGATCACCACATTAATTGTTAGAATTGAGAGAGTCACAATAGTTTCACAAGACACTTGATAGCAAACAATAACAATTTTTTACAAAGAATAAACAAAATTGGATGGACAATCAAACTTAAGTATTTGTTCTTAGTTTGTTCTTTATTTCTTTGTTAAACCTAATTTTGACAATGTCATGAAGGTTTAAATGATATCAGTTGACAAACTTGTTATCAATTGCAATTACATGATCAACTTGTGTTATGTTTCATTGTCCATCAAATAAAATTGATTCATTTTTTTCATTTTTGCTATGTTTATCAATTTTTATAACGCTACATCCAATTTTAAAATAGCGCTAGGGTTATGCTCTTCAACTACTAGGACTAAGATTTTTGTAGTAGGAAGTCTCGTATTCATCATTTACTATCACCACTACATTTTCCTTTTCGATCAGTGAGTGCAGTCACAGGTGCTTGTGTCCCTTTTCGTCACATTCCTTGTTAAGTGACTGTATTCACCGAGTAGCTTTTCTGCATTCGTGTAGTAGCTTTTCTGCATCCATAACTCATACGCATTATCACCGACTGTGATAGGTGACTTTGTTCACGAAGCCACGTTTCTTTCTGACTGCTTCTTCCAGTCCGTTTTACTAAATTTCCATTTGACGTCAGCGATATAGCCTTTGGTTCCGAAACAGATGTTAAACCCTTACAAAATTTAAAATGATATGAAACTGAAATCAGAATAAAGGCACTATTCATATATAAGTAGTCTACTTTCTCTTTTTATCAGTATCCTTTCAACCACTAATAGTTGTAAATAAAGTGCAATGTGAAGGGTTAAAACAACCACCAATAGTTGTAAATAAAATGCACAGTGAAGAGTTAAAACAACCACCAATAGTTGTAAATGAAGTGCACAGTGAAGAGTTAAAACAACCACCAATAGTTGTAAATAAAGTGCACAGTGAAGAGTTAAAACAACCACCAATAGTTGTAAATAAAATGCACAGTGAAGAGTTAAAACAACCACCAATAGTTGTAAATGAAGTGCACAGTGAAGAGTTAAAACAACCACCAATAGTTGTAAATGAAGTGCACAGTGAAGAGTTAAAACAACCACCAATAGTTGTAAATAAAGTGCACAGTGAAGAGTTAAAACAACCACCAATAGTTGTAAATAAAGTGCACGGTGAAGAGTTAAAACAACCACCAATAGTTGTAAATAAAGTGCACGGTGAAGAGTTAAAACAACCACCAATAGTTGAAAATATAGTATTATGAGGTTATTTAAACTCACCGTTGAAGGTTTTTTCAGGTTTCAAGCTTTCGAATAGAAAGATTTCTATTCATCATCAGGAGGAGGGTGGAAAACCTCGACCTGACAATGAATTTTATGACCAATAGTTGTATGTTGGATACGTCTTTCTATTTCAGCTATCTACCTTTTTGTTTATTATTATTAATTAATCTATTAAAAATTGAAATATGAAACCAAAATTTGAAAATTTGATACTACCTATAGCTACTGTTGACAACATTCATTCTCTAGAAAAATTCTACTTTCTTTATATTTATAACAAGCTATAGAGGAGCGATAAAAAACGGTCAACCTCTATAACTATATGTCTAGTTCTTTTTGTTCATTTTTCTGCACCTTATTATTATTATCATTATTATATTTTATTATATATATATTTTTATTATTATTACTGTAATATCTATTTGTGACCTCTATTCCATGTGTGTTCTCTATTCGTATGCATTACTTATTCTTATGTGTGTCCCATTGATCCTATGTGTCTTGTTGTTTATATGTCCTCCCGATCCTATGCGTCCTCGTGGTCCTATGTGTCCTCTTGGTACTATGTGTCCTCGTGGTCCTATGTGTCCTCTTAGTCCTATGTGTCCTCTTAGTCCTATGTGGCCTCTTAGTCCTATGTGTCCTCTTGGTCCTATGTGACCACTTGATCCTATGTGTCCTCTTGGTCCTATGTGTCCTCTTGGTCCTATGTGTCCTCTTGGTCCTATGTGTCCTCTTGGTCCTATGTGTCCTCTTGGTCCTAAGTGTCCTTTTTTTTATTATTTTGATTCTTCAAACTATAGAGGCGCGATAGAAAACGGTCAACCTCTATAGTTATATATCTCTTTCTTTCAATATTATTTTTATATATTTCAGTTTTATTATTTAGATTCATCAAACTATAGAGGTGCGATATAAAACGGTCAACCTCTATAGCTATAAATCTATTCCTATAAATTTTCTTCAAATTCCACTTTTATATATTTTATTTTTATTTTTATTCTTCTAACTATAGAGGCGCGATAGAAAACGGTCAACCTCTACAGCTATAAATATTTTTCTTGAAATTTCATTTTATTATTTTGATTCTTCAAACTTTAGAGGCGCGATAGAAAACGGTCAACCTCTATATCTATATATTTCTTCAAATTTCTTTTTTCTATATTTCTTTACTAATATTTTATTTTTTATTTCAAATATACTCATGTTCACACATCTATTTTCAGTTTATTTTCTAATTTTTTAAATTTACAGTTGACTCTTCAAACTATAGATGTATTATAAATCAGTTACGGCATTTATTAACAATGGGTATCAATGCAGGTGTTACATCATATGCTCTATTAATTGAATATTGATGATGCAGTGTATAGAATGATTCTAATCTTCTACGATGCCAAACATTTTGATTTTGATGTAAAACTTTGGCATCTGTGAAATTGAAGGTGTGTCCAGTGTCTCGTGAGTGTTGGTAAACCAAACTATTTTCTTTTCCTATTCTAACATCTTTTTTATGTTCATCAATTCTTGTGAGTAAGTTTCTTCCTGTTTCTCCTATATATTCACTAGTGCATTCATTGCAATCTATTTTATACACTACATTGCATTTATCTATACCTTTTACTATGTCTTTTGGTTTTACTAGGAAATTCTTGATAGTGTTCGTTGATTTATTACCTAAATATAAGTTGAATGGGGCTAATATTCTCTGTAATCTTTCACTTGTCCCTGAAACGTATGGTGCAGCTATGAATTTTCTGTCTATGTCATCATTCGTGTTAGTATCGTTTCTATTACTATTTATTATACGGAATTTGTGAATTTCGTTATGTATCATTTTCTTCAGGTATCCATTGTTAGTTAATTGTTCTTTAATTAGTATCAGTTCTTCCTCTAGATGTTCTTCACAGCAAATTTTGAAAGCTCTACTTTCAAATATAGTGCACAGTGTTTTAGAATCAACCTCCTTTAACTTTTAATGGTTCCTTTATAAGTTGTTCTCTTTATTTAATGATTTTTCAAATATCACTTCATAGGAGTTTATATAATTGAATGGTTTCATTCGCAGAAAAAATAAATGCAATGTTTCAAATTCTTTGTCGTTTGATAATTGAAAACAAAGTTATTTATCATAGAGAGCTTTGTTGCCGGAAATTAAAAGAAAATGTAATATTTTGTTTTTAGTTTAAAATTGCCATTCATCATCGTTAGTTTTAAGTTAGAAAAATTTGTAGCAATATAGTTATTTATATACAATACTATTTACACATATATAATTAAATCAAACAGTACACTATTCAAACTAACCAAATATTATAATACAAACTATAGCCATTATTCTGTATAATTGGACTAGATATTCTGTTAGAGAAATGTGTGTTAAATATGATATTCCCTAATAAGACGAGTCTTTGCCTTATAATTCTAATTAATTTAGAATAATAACAGAGAGCTTCTTTGTTCACTAGAGTAAGACATACAGGTTAATTAGTTCATATTAGACGATGTTTATGCTACAGCAACCCGTTCGTATCATTAGGACAGACCATTAGTTTATAATAACCTTTAGCATCATTACATTTATTATAATTATCAGATCTATCTAAGAGTAAATGAAATATTGTTCTCAAACTCCGTAGATTTATTTTCTTTCACAGATTTTGATGATTTTATTGATCAAATCAATGATTCAATAGATATTAGACCGAAAAATAAATGCAAATACTTTAAATAAACGATTAATATAAAATCAAATTAACGATATAAAGTGGAAAAACGTTATTAAAATTAATATATTTTCTACTTTTGATTGTGTTTCGTAGGTGCGTTACGCTTTTCAGAAAAAGAGGAAAAGTTTTTGACTCGGTATACTAGATAGGGGTTATAAAACTATAGAAAATGATGTAAAGGCTACTCGAATTAAAATTAAACTTCATCGAAAATAAAATAGGAAGTAACTTCAGTAGAAAAAGAAAATTAAATTACTGTTAAATTTTAAATATTGAGAAATAAAATAATGCAGATATTAATAATCTGTGATTTAATGGTAAATAGTTCAACATTTAAATAGTCTTTAGTAAGAATTTAAATTTTTTTTTTACAATCTTAACAATTAAAATCATAATGATAAAAACATTTTTACAATTTTCAATAAACATATATTAAAGAAATTCATGATGCTTTTAATTTGTGCTTACATATTTTCAAAACAACTTACAAACAAGTAGAAAAATACAATTTTAATTAAATCGTTCCAATCCAAATTTATCAAACAATGAAAGCATTTCTTGTTCGGTGTTAGAAGTCTTTTTCTTTGATGTTTGATAGATGTTTTCTTCTTCTTTTTTTAGAAGTGCTACAGTATCTTCTTCTAATCTTCAATAGAGGGTCCAAAAACATCTAACACCTTTAAAACTTCTAAACTAATAAAATCTCATCATTGAAATGAATATTCAATAAAATATCAATTAAAAAAGCAATTTAATGTTGAAATGTAATACAATTCCCTCTGCACTTCAATTTAATTGGAAAGGTTTGAAGATTTTATGTGACGAGTGAGTTAAATATATACAGTGTGTATATAGTGTGTTAATATACACACAGTATGTATTTAGAGTATTAAATAATACACAGTGTGTATTTAGTGTGTTAATATACATACAGTGTGTATTTAGTGTATTAAATAATACACAGTGTGTATATAGTGTGTTAAATAATACACAGTGTGTATTCAGTGAGTTAAATAATGCACAGTGTGTATTTAGTGTGTTAAATAATACACAGTGTGTATTTAGTGTGTTAAATAACACACAGTGTGTATTTAGTGTGTTAAATAATACACAGTGTGTATTTAGTGTGTTAAATAATACACATTGTGTATTTAGTGTGTTAAATAATACACAGTGTGTATTTAGTGTGTTAAATAATACACAGTGTGTATTTAGTGTGTTAAATAATACACAGTGTGTATTTAGTGTGTTAAATAATACACAGTGTGTATTTAGTGTGTTAAATAATACACATTGTGTATTTAGTGTGTTAAATAATACACAGTGTGTATTTAGAGTGTTAAATAATACACAGTGTGAATTAAGTGAGTTAAATAACACACAGTGTGTATTTAGTGTGTTAAATAACACACAGTGTGTATTTAGTGTGTTAAATAATACACAGTGTGTATTTAGTGTGTTAATTAAATAAAAAAAAAAAAAAATTGTACAAGCCGCAATAAATGGATTGCAATCACTAATTACATATAATAGTTGTATATAATAAATACATATAATTAACAATCAATAGATACACAATATCGTAAATTCTTTTCAATGTTCAGTTCATCTTTCAATTATTGGTATTCATCTTTGTTGTAATTAATTAAGGTGTTCTTTCTGTGCAAATTAAAAATAAGTATTAGCAATTAATTGAATAGGACCCGCATTTTAAAATGTTACATCCAATTATAGAGGGGTATAACAAAACAGAGAAAACTGTGGATTGTGTGGATGTAATCACACAGAGAAATGTGTGGATTGTGTGGATGTAATCACACAGAGAAATGTGTGGATTGTGTGGATGTAATCACACAGAGAAATGTGTGGATTGTGTGGATGTAATCACACAGAGAAATGTGTGGATTGTGTGGATGTAATCACACAGAGAAATGTGAGGATTGTGTGGATGTAATCACACAGAGAAATGTGTGGATTGTGTGGATGTAATCACACAGAGAAATGTGTAGATTGTGTGGATGTAATCACACAGAGAAATGTGTGGATTGTGTGGATGTAATCACACAGAGAAATGTGTGGATTGTGTGGTTATGATCACACAGAGAAATGTGTGGATTGTGTGGATATAATCACACTGAGAAATGTGTGGATATAATAACACATAGAAATGTGTGGATTGTGGTTGTGGAGGTATTTGTTAATTGGATTCATTGTTTGGAGGTAGATAAAAGAGAGGAAAGTGCGTAAAAACATAATTAGTTGATAAATAATTTCATTTAATATATTAATCAAATTATATAATATTCTTGTGGAAAATATTGTTCAATAGTTTCACAACATTACCCAAATAAATTGTTACAATATTGCAACACAATCAATTGATTATAATCCTTCATATATATAGAAACAAATGAAGTAATAATTCCTTCCATTTAGCTCATTTCAAGCTGTAGCTCATTGTGGCAAAGAATACATACATACACCCTCTGCCGTAGTTTCTAATTCAGATAACTTAGGAAGCAATGAAGGTAATTATAACTCCTGGAGCTAACTTCTCATTGGGATTTTAAGTACAGATAATAATCTGGAATTAAAGCCTTAGTTTGAAGTATGGGAATGGCTGGGAATGAGAAGGAATAGCAGTGAACTGAAGAAAAAGTATTAAATTATTTAAAGGAATAGTGTAACTTAGGTATAATTCAAATTAGAATATCATAAATCAAGCGATATTTTAATCTTTCATTTATTTTATTACCTTCGCAGAATGCGG
The DNA here is from genome assembly GCA_947561585.1 of Caprella mutica. Taxonomy (NCBI): domain Eukaryota; kingdom Metazoa; phylum Arthropoda; class Malacostraca; order Amphipoda; family Caprellidae; genus Caprella; species Caprella mutica. The sequence goes on from CANNZV010004946.1 coordinate 13,398, forward strand.
AAATGTCATATTTTAACCGGCATTTATTTATTTATTAATTAATTAATTAATTAATTTATTTATTTAATCATCTTGTTATATAAAGTATTCAACCATATTATCTGAAATTTGGTGAAACGATTGGTCAAAGGTCAAGGTTGTGCTCATATATAACTCAAAAGAATCGAACCATATTGCATGAAACTTGGTGGGACAATTGGTCAATATGCAGGAACCATTTTGTTAGATTTTGTGAGCGATAGGGCCAAGTGTCAAAGGTCAAGGTCAAGGCCATTTATAACTCAATCATTCAAAAAGTATTCAAACAAATTATCTGAAATTTGATGGGACGGTTGGTCAATGTCTAGGAACCATCTGGTATAATTTTGGGAGCGATTCGGTCAAAGGTCAAGGTCATTTATAACTCAATAGCTCAAAAAGTATTGAACCATATTGCATGGAAATTGGTACGACGACTGGTCATTATCCAGTTACCAGTTTATCAGATTTAGGGAGAGAACAGGTCAAAGCGGCGGCGAAGGTATGCGCTCTACTGAGTGCACATAATATAGTTCCCTTTGTTATTCCCTTGTTTTTCTTGTCAATCTCTTTATTTCAATTGTTATTCTTGTTATTCTTGTTTTTCACTCCCTCTATAACTTCATTACAGTTTTGGTTGCGAATTCCATTATTTAAAATACATCACAGCGACAGTCCGTAAAAAGAGACACGCAACGTAGGGGGAAAGTGACATCAAACATGTCCATCACGCAAAATGGCTTCCATCTAAGCAGGTTACGAAGGAATTAAATAATATCAACAAATCAAAGCTTTGTCGCTGTGCATTTTAAAACAAACATTCGTGGTTAGGGGTGAGGTACGAGTTAGCATGCAGTTCCACGTTTTCGAAGAATAATACCTATATCATGGATGACAATTTGAAATTATATTTTTTGATACTTTTATATATGATCGAAAATGTGAAAGTGACCGATAACTTGGAACCTTACCTTGGAACTTACTTTGGAGCCTACAGGTATCATGGATACCAATTAAAATGATAATTATAATAACATTTTTTCTTACTTGACCGAAGATGTGAAACTGACCAATAATTTGTAACTTACCTTATGTTATTATTTATTATTGCATTAATTATAACAAAAGTACAGTACCTGTTGTCCAATCAGTGCGAGCTCAATTTGGAAATGGGGTTAAGATTACATTCAAATTCATACAACAAACCATCCGTGTGCGCACCCATACGTAGATTATATAGAAAGGACAGGTTATTTGGCAGTCACCATGCGTCAAGGAAGCGCATTACCCTGCGTCCAGAATTGTCCGTCTTTTGCCGTGCGTTCAAGAGACGCTCGTGTGCCCACATACCCGAGAGTTAATGCTATTTTAGCGTTGACCGGTCCATTCGCCGAAAACACTTTCACCGAAAACAAATTCGCCGAAAACACATTCACCGCACGACACATTCGCCGACCGACACTTTCACCGAAAAAAAAATTAATTATTTAAATTTTAAACAAATTTATCTCATATGTCCAGATGATATTACATATAGATGAACTTACATATAAGTGTATAAATCACTTTACAATATTCTACATAATTACTGGTTTAACTTTATGGTATTCACGTTAACTTAATTAATTAACTCATATATACATAATGTTATTGCTGCAATATTTGTGTCAGTTTATTAATTCTATGTTAATCCTATTTTCTGTGTACAATTATAAATTACAAAAGAAAAGATATTTTTGTGTTAGTCTCACTTTATTTTCATCCTTCAATATACATTGTACAATCAGTCTGCTACTGTGAGTCACTCGTGAAGCTTTCACTATACAGGGTGACCCACAAAAATTTCTACCAAGATTAAATTCGCATATTTCAACAACTATTGAAGGTACAGTTAAAACAGATTTATTTCTAGGTTTTAAGAGTATTCACATAACTATTCCTTTTAAAAAATATTGACAATATGGATAAATGTAATTGAGTACAAAAAGAAAGTTATCAATTTTTTCAGCAATTCCTTTTAAAAAATGGAAAAGTTTATATATATTTATTATTTAATAAATACTACTAAATTTATTTAGAAACTTTTATAATGGGACTAAGATCAAGCATTTATATGGCATTGAAATGAGACAATTATTTACCGTTTAATTTATATAGTTACTAAAAAATTTGATCAATTTTAAATGATCATTTAACAAAGGATTTTCAATAAACTTAAATTTTTGTAGTAAACCTTAGTCTGCTAAAAATTGTTATATTTTCGGTGAATGTGTCGTTCGTCGAAATAACCTAGAACCTTTTTTAGCGTCATTTGTCAATCGGCACTAGGACCTTTCCCCGCCGGACCATTTCCCGCCGGACTATTCCCCGCCAGACTTTTCCCCGTCAGGACTATTCCCCGCCGGACTCTTCCCCTCCGAATAAAATAATTGTATTTTGGGCTATTAAATTATAATTTCGATAAAACAAACCATTTATCAATAGAAGACACATTTTATTAACAGACTTACACAATAATACAGTCTTATTTTTAGCTTTGATTTCCGTATGTGTCGATATTGGTCGTTTTTATTTTAAGACTGTACCTTCGTACATTTGCATATAATTAATATATGTTACAAAGTTCAAACGTTATAGCAATTCTAAGGGATTGCCAAATGTCACAATTTAGTCTATGCACCTACGATTAATTTAGTTTATTTCAGCTCTAAAGTTATACATATCGCGAATTTATTATTTTCTTTGCCAGCTATTATAAAAACCGGTGATCAATTTACTTCTCGTTCAAATATATACTTTTCCAGCAAATAAATTTAATTGTAGTTTATTAATTTGACAATTAATATATTACAGAATTTATAACCATACTATATATTTTTTTAGTACACTTAATATCGGCCTCTTTTTATGGTGTTTTTTTTTCTATTATGCATATTTAATATTTATACCTTAAAGAACTTACAATGGTTTAACCATTATTATAAAAACTTAGAGGATAGAGTGTAGAAATCCTTAAATCAAGACTTTTCAAGTAGTCAGATTTGAGGAAGATTTAGATATAAAGTCGTACATTTTCTCTAAAATTCTCCAATAAAAACTAATTATCAAAAGAGTAATTACAAAACAGGTTCGGTTCAAAAAGTCGGTAAGTGACAAGTTTCCATGCAACAATGTTTAAAAGAATTGGTTAGTTGCGACGGCAAACTTTGATTTACAATTTCACAACAATAGATATAATAGTCAAAACAATTTTTTTCAAAAACTAATAAATAATCTAAATAATAAATTGTCTTCCAGAGTTTAAAATTTAAAAGAAATTTAGGCCGGGAAAAGTCCAGCGGGGAAAATTCCAGGCGGGGAAAAGTCAATCTCCGCACGTCAAAGAACGCTTGTGTGCGGGGACCCTCAGTGTTTCTTTGTATTTTCTCTTCTTTACACCAACTTTATGAGGCACTGTTTATAGAATGACTGTTAACCCATTTTGTGACACACAGACAGAGACGAACGCAGTTCTTATTATTATAGATTAATCAATTAAACTAAAAATTGTTCATTTCTTATGATGGGAATACAGAAATGGAATTAATTAGAGAATTATTTTCTTGATATTTCCGGTGTAATCTTTTTTTTTGAAAATAGTTTTTTTATTATTTTAACTGATATTTAATAGTTCAATATATATTAATTATTTATAAATGCATAAGATCGAATTGAAGGCCTTTTTATCATAATTATTTAATTTTAGTCAATTTCTAAATATTTTTCATTTAATAAACATTTTATTTCGATTTGATACTTTTTACATATTTGTCAATTTTGTTTCCAACTATCCAGACCAATTTTTAATATTTTTAAACCAACATTGTCCCAAATTTGTTACAACATTGTCAATATTCTTACAACATTACCCCAATATTGTTACAACATTGCCAATATTGTTACAACATTGCTAATATTCATACAACATTGCAAATATTGTTACAGCATTGCCAATATTGTTACAATATTGCCAATATTGTTACTACATTGCCCCAATATTGTTAGTTACAACATTACCAATACAGGGTGAATGTTTCTCAGAGAAGCCTTTCTAAACATAGTTACCTCGCTTTTAAAGTTATTTTGGTACGATTTAATTTCATGATTGGAAAATAAGTGACGCGTGTGAACCTTTCAAAACAATATACCGTAATTACCTACCCACTCATAAAAGAATCTAATCACCTGTGTTAACATTGCTCAAGATTGCCCTTTGATTTTACCTCTTCATTATATCGTCAAAAGAATCTTATGAAACTCATTAGCTAACCTCATTCTGCTATCATGGAAACCTGAAATACTCCACCAGAAACTCACAAATCTACTCTCATATTATATAGATAGGTGCTGTGATCTTAGATGTCAATGTACTTAATGTGTCCTTGATCTTAGTTGTCAATGTACTTAATATGTCCTTGATCTTAGATATAAGATAGAGTTAAAAAATATCCTAGTACTTAATATGTCTTTGATCTGGTACGTATGGCAGACCAAAGATATGTCTCTTTACTTACTTTATTCTCGTTCCTAATATATCTTTGTACTTGATGTATCCTTGTACTTGGTATATCATTGTATATTTTATAATTTATTAAATTATATCTACATGACTGGTTTTTTTAATGTTGTTTTGAAAAAATAATTTTAGGAAAAGATCACTTTGTGTTTAAAATCGTGCACGGACACTTGGCCGAATGACACTTGGCCGATGGACATTTGGCCGATGGATATTTGGCTGAACGGAGATTTGGCCGAAAGATAATTGGCTGGAAGTAGATTCGGCGAAAATTTTGCCGAACGGACATTTGGCAGAAAGAATTTTATTCAATGTAAATCCCTATTACGAACTGCAGCCTCCGCTTAATAACTTAATTAGATAATAAATTTTATTTCCATGGAAATAAAATTTATTTTATAAAAAGGAAATCAAATTGTAGTATGTACATAATGTGTATCAATATTACGAAATGCAGTCTCTGGTTAATTCATTTAAGGTTTTTTTTTATTTCCAACGAATTGAAAGTAATTATATAAAACGGAAAATTAATTTTAATGTGTATAACTGTACATAATGTGTATCCATATTACGAACTGAAATCATGTATTGCTCAACAATTTGAATTTTTCATAATTATAAATTTTATCGCAAATGTAAGTAGTGGGAAAAAGCTTCTAAGCAGGAGCCCCCCGGGGGGGGGGGGGGGAGAGGGGGTCAGCCTAGCTGAAAAAGTTACCAATTTTAAATAGTATCACAGTATCTGGCACTAATTGCCGACCTATGATCTGTACGCCTGCCAGGTCTCACCTGGTGGATGCGGTCATGGGCGGGGTTATAATGGTAGTCAAAATTAAGCTACATAGATTAGCTGAAAAGGTTACCACTTGAAACTAATTGCGAAATGTCCAGCATAACCCCATGGATCATTAAATGTTACTGCCAGACGTTTTCAGTGGTAGGTTGCCCGTCTCTCTTCTCACTAGTCTCATCTCAATTCTCTCATCTCACTTCTCTCATCTCAATTCTCTCATCTCACTTCTCTCATCTCATTTCTCTCATCTCACTTCTCTCATCTCAATTCTCTCATCTCACTTCTCTCATCTCATTTCTCTCATCTCACTTCTCTCATCTCATTTCTCTTATCTCATTTCTCTCGTCTCATTTCTCTCATCTCATTTCTTTTATCTCACTTCTCTCATCTCATTTCTCTCATCTCATTTCTTTCATCTCACTTCTCTCATCTCATTTCTCTCATCTCATTTCTCTCATCTCATTTCTCTCATCTCATTTCTTTCATCTCACTTCTCTCATCTCATTTCTTTCATCTCACTTCTCTCATCTCATTTCTCTCATCTCATTTCTCTCATCTCATTTCTTTCATCTCACTTCTCTCATTTCATTTCTCTCATCTCTCTTCTCTCATCTCATTTCTCTCATCTCATTTCTCTCATCTCATTTCTCTCATCTCATTTCTTTCATCTCACTTCTCTCATCTCATTTTTTTCATCTCACTTCTCTCATCTCATTTCTCTCATCTCATTTCTCTCATCTCATTTCTCTCATCTCATTTCTTTCATCTCACTTCTCTCATCTCATTTCTCTCATCTCACTTCTCTCATCTCATTTCTTTCATCTCACTTCTCTCATCTCATTTCTCTCATCTCACTTCTCTCCTCTCATTTCTCTCATCTCACTTCTCTCATCTCACTTCTTTCATCTCACTTCTCTCATCTCACTTCTTTCATCTCGCTTCTCTCATCTCACTTCTTTCATCTCACTTCACTCATCTCATTTCTTTCATCTCACTTCTCTCATCTCACTTCTCTCATCTCACTTCTTTCATCTCACTTCTCTCATCTCACTTCTCTCATCTCATTTCTTTCATCTCACTTCTCTCATCTCGTTTCTCTCATCTCACTTCTCTCATCTCACTTCTTTCATCTCACTACTCTCATCTCATTTCTTTCATCTCACTTCTCTCATCTCACTTCTCTCATCTCACTTCTTTTATCTCACTTCTCTCATCTCACTTCTTTCATCTCACTTCTCTCATCTCATTTCTTTCATTTCACTTCTCTCATCTCATTTCTCTCATCTCACTTCTCTCATCTCATTTCTCTCATCTCACTTCTCTCATCTCATTTCTCTCATCTCATTTCTTTCATCTCACTTCTCTCATTTCATTTCTCTCATCTCATTTCTTTCATCTCACTTCTCTCATCTCATTTCTTTCATCTCACTTCTCTCATTTCATTTCTCTCATCTCACTTCTCTCATCACACTACTCTCATTTCTCTCATCTCACTTCTCTCATCACACTACTCTCATTTCTCTCATTCCCTCCCATTACTAACATAATGATTTTAGTGCGGAGCTTCCTATGTGTGATATCGAGGGCCCATAGAATTAAATTTTTAAATTAAACTTCATTTTTTAAAATAATACTTGAACTTTTTTAAATCAAACTTGAAATATTTTAAATTTAAGTTGAACTATTTTAAATTAAATTTGAATTATTTTAAATTAGACTTAAACTGTTTTAAATTAAAGTTAAAAAGGTGTAGTGTACTTTTAAAATAATTTTTCCATCTTGATTGATTTAGGTTCATTTCAATAGTATTTTTATGATATCTTTAATTTCCTCATAGACTATTATTTCTACCCAAGGCTATATTTTATCTTTGAATTGCAAAGACGTAATATATTATATGAGGGCGGAGAAGAAAAAAGAGGAGATATTTTAAATGGTTATGTCTCAGTTATTTATGGCATTTTAATAAATTTCTAATAGTAGCTACTGAATCATCATGGGGCAACAAATGTTTTTAATTACATTTTTTAATTAATATTTAAAAAAAAAATTGAATAAGAAAATATTTTTGAATAATATTTTCAGTATGTATAATTTTTGGTGACCGGAAAGAAACCCACAGGAAAATGCCCACAAGAAAAATGCCCTCAAGACAAAAGACCACAAGAAAAAGGCCCACAGGAAAAATGCCCACATGGAAAAAAGCTCACAGGTATAAAAGCCAACAACAACCTACATAATTTTTAAAATACAGAAAAACAGAAAGGTGTTTTAAATAAGGGCATAATTTTACATAGGCACGAATATTCAATTAGTTTTCTATGTCTTTCACTTTTCGTCTCATTTTGAAAGTCTTCATCGCTAAGATTAATTGTATAATTGCTGAAATCAAATTTTATAGTAAGTTGGGTCGGGAGGGGTGAATCTTGCGCACTAAAAACATTTTTGGCGCTGCAACTTAGTTTCAACAGATGGACGATTAATATTTGATATGAAGAACTTTAATAAGGCTTTCGATACACCATCATAAGGAAAAGGAATAGCATTCATATAATCTGAGTTATTGACGAAAGTAGTGCGCAATTGAAATCGTCCTTGATGGATCGATTCTTGCTCGCGTGAGGGGTGAATATCTGCGCATCCAATCATTCTTTTCCACAGAGAAAAATAAGACTATTGGGTGTCTAAATACTTACTAGAAATAATTCTGATGTGTTTAAAATCATAAACAATTAATTTCAAAATATATTTTTTCGACTTGTTTACGAAAAGGTCAAAAAGGTTTGACGTTGATGATTTATTTATACTTGTATTATGTATTAGTTTACCTTAAGTAGGTATAAAACTGTAATATATATAAATTTGTAACTATAGATACGATAAATAACGAGATGACGGGCACTCATAGAGTGCATACCTTCGCCATCGCTTATAAATGACCTTGACCTTTAACTTGTTCGCTCCCAAAATATAATATAATAAACTGGTGCTGGTGCCCGGATAATGACCATCGTACCACTAAATTTCAAGCAATTTTTTTGAATACTTTTTGAGTTATCCTTTTAATGACCTTGACCTTTGACCTGATAGCTCCCAAAAATCTAATAAACTGATTCCTGCCTGGATAATTACCAACCGTTCCACCAAATTTTAGGCCATTTTATTAACTACATTTTGAGTTATACATCACCTTGACCTTTCACACCCGATAGTTTCTAAAAAACTTACCAAATCGTTCCTGGATATTGACCAATCGTCCTATCAAATTTCAGGAAATTGGTTGAAAACTTTTTGAGTTATTGAGTTATAAATGACCTTTAGCTTTGACCGGATCGCTCCCAAAATTTAACCACATGGTTCCTGGACATTGACTCATTTCGTCCCACCAAATTCCAAGTAATTTGGTCGGGAGACTTTTTGAGTTATGCGATAAACAAGAAGAAAATATAACCTTCCGCAATCTGCGATGGTAGTAAACATTTTTAGGGGTCAAATATAGCACATAATATTATAATGAATTTAACATAAATATCTAAAACGTTGTTCATAAAAATTGTTCCACTTGGATATTTTTATTTTAAGTCTCTAAAAATACAATTATAAGAATATAGAAGCAAATGGATTTTCCATACGTACGTGGAATACCCAGGCCACGAGAGGGCCCATTTGTACTGAAGCCCCATTGAATCTATCGAGAGGCTATAGTCGTTGAAATCTTCAAATTCTTCCAAAAAAGGTAAAAATATGTGAGAATTTGACTGTCATAATGATACTGTGTAGGTAGAACATTCCACAATAATATGAGGTCTAGGCGAAGACCAGATCGTCGGCAAGTATCACTGTTTCACTTTCCAGTGATTCTGTTTCAGGACCAAATGTTCCCTTGCTCTGTTAGAATTTGTAGGGTAAGACGAAGCTTCCTTCGGGTCATTAACAATAGTCTTTGACATTCTCTTTCGAAGAGGAAGAGCTCTTTGGTCTGTCTGCAACAAGGTAGGTTGACCCACCTTCCTCTGGTGTTTTCCACAGACCAGGTCTTACGAAGAAGATTCTTGTTAATTCATTTGCTAAGAAGTCAGCGGTTTCGTTGTCAATGGTATCAATGGAACTTTAACAATAATTCAAAGAAGGGTTTCATCAGTCAGGTATCTTAGTGACCCCAGAGCGTCCACATTCTGATTTGCCCGTGTGGTTTCTCGGCCTCAGCTTCCTTTGCCACTTGGCAGTTGAATGAGCAATAGAGCACGCTCGTCTTCATTCAGAAATCTATTGGATTGAAATCTGGCGTTGAGGAGGCCAAATTTCCTTGCAACAGAATCTTGGCAATTGACGTGAGCACCAATCATGTGTCTTGTATTGAGTAGTATTAGTATGAGTCCACCATTTTGTTTGGAGATAAATGATTGATTGTTGAAGTGATTTTTTTATTAATCCAATTGCTGAAATCACAATATTGTTAAAGAGGATTGATTTTACCCGATGTTCCACGAAAATCAGAGAAGACATCCAAGATTTCGAGATAGTGGAAATCTTGGATATCTTCTGAACATGTATATTGAATTGGGTTGTCTTCAATTGTGATGAGTTTCTCGTTCGAAAAAGCTATTTCATGCCATGCTTTGTCCGCTTTCAGCTCTCCGAAAAAGGACATTTGCTCTCTCCAGTATCTCATGCTTTTTAAGAGTGAGGAATAAGTGTTCTTTCATTTTGTAGGGAGACAACTGAAGATCCTTCGAGATGATGGCTCTCATTGAGAACTATCATCCTATCATCACATTCATGTATTTAGCTATATTTTGAATTGATCTTTAAGCATTTCTTCGAGTCTTCAACATCTCACAAGCATTCTTAGCCATTTTCTTTATTAGAACAAGAACTCACACTTTTAAGACAATCCTCAGAAGTGACAAGTTCGACTATACAGTATTCACAACATGGTACACGGTCGATTTGCAAATTTTAGAAGCATAATGACATCAGAGTTGGTTTTCCATGTGAGATGGACTCTCGTTTGCTCATTTTAGACCCAGTATTTTAGATTTTATTAAAAAGATCTGAATAATAAGATTACATAACTATACATAATTAGCAAAATGAAAATCACATTTAGTGACGTTTGATATCTTTAATTATGAATATCACAGAAACGTCCCTGGGGTTCAAAACTGTTGTAATTTGGATTATGCATCATCTTTTACATATTTATATTTTTTTAACGCTACCTGCAGTTTTAGAGGATAGAGCTAGGTTTATGCTCTTCAAATACATTCAAATACATCTTCAAATGTATAAGGTCTTAGAGTTTTGTGTTATGTAGGCTCGTATCGCCTCTTCATTTTCCTCTTATATCCGTGAGTACAGCCGCTGGTGCTTGTGTCCTTTTTCGTCACATTACTTGGTAAATGACTGCATTCATGGAGTAGCTTTTCTGCATCCATTAGCTTTGTCACCGATGGTGGTAAGTGACTTTGTTCATGAAGCTACTTTCCTTTCTGACTGCTTCTTCCAGTTCTTTTTTTAAATATATTTTTGACGTCGGCGATATAGTCGAAATGGCTGAAAGCTGACGTTAAACCCTATACTAAAATAAATTAAAAACAACTGCATTTTATAATATTTTCCGTTAACTTATGACCTTATTAAAAACACCTTTATGTTTTTCTGTATTATGAATTTTATGTAGTTGTGGGCTTTTTCCTTGAGGGTTTTTATACCTGTGGGCTTTTTTCCTTGTGGGCTTTTTTCCTGTGGGCATTTTTCCTGTAGGCATATTTCCTGTAGGCATATTTCCTGTCGGCTTTTTTCCTTGTGGGCAGTTTTCCCTGTGTGCATTTTTCCTTGTGGGCATATTTCCTGTGGGCTTTTTTCCTGTAGATTTTTTCAAGTGGACTTTTTTCCTGTGTTCATTTTTCCTATGAGCTTCTTTCCGGGAACCATAATTTTTGAACTAAATATTTTTAAGTATTATTTGATAATATATTCCAATAATACAGGTTAATTAACTGATTTAAATAATAAAACAGTACTGTATACACCCTTTCCTATCATTCCTTTAAAGAATATCTATTATCATTTCTAAGAGATGGCCTACTTTAATTCTACCATGTTACTGCCCTTCTGTCACTCCATTTCAATTCCCTGACATCTATTTCAGACAGTTTTCTCTCGGTTGGTATTTACTCTAATGAATGCCATTGTCTGTCGACAAAAAACTCATCTTTTCTTCTTCTCTCAGTGATCATTTAATTCAATTCTATTAAAGTAAAATAAAAGTAAATCATTTGTATTAAATAAAGTCATTCTGAAATAACGTGTAGAATGACAAGGAGAAATAAAGCCTGTGAAAGTTTCGTTTAAACATTGTCTTTTTTTAAATTATATTGATGAATTAAAGGGAAAATAAAATGTAAATATTTGATTAAATTGAAATTAAATATATTTAATAAACTAAATTGAAATTAAATATATTTAATAAATTAATTTGAAATTAAAAATATTTAATAAATTAAATTGAAATTAATTATATTTAATAAATTAAATTGAAATTAATTATATTTAATAAATTAAGTTGAAATTAAATGTATTTAATAAATTTAATTGAAATTAAATATATTTAATTAATTAAACCGAAATTATATGTAATTAATTAACTAAATTGAAATTAAATTATTAAAATTAAATTAAATTATTAGAATTAAATTAAATATAATTAATTATCTAAAATAATTGTAATTAATTACTTAAAATGAAGTTAAATATAATTAATTATTTAAATTGAAATTAAATGTAAGTATTCATTCAAAATGAAGTTAAATAGTTATGATTAATTATTTAATTTCAATTGAAATGTAATAATTAATTAATAAAATTGAAATTTATTCTAATTAATTATTCAAAATTGAAATATAATGTAATTATAATAAACCATTGAAATATTTATATATGTCCATTATTTATTCCAAGTGACTGGCAAGAATATACATTTAATTATGGAATAAAAGGTTGATGAAATACTGTTCTCATTCTCCGTAGTCTTTATGTAAAATTTCTAATGATGACTATTAGTAGAAACTACTAATTAACGAGATAATTCTTAGTTTAATTTGTTTTTCCAAGAAGAAAGTTATGTACTTTCAATTACGGTAAACTATATACTATATGTAAAATTAAGTATATTATATTTTATGTCTAGAAAGGTTTTTCTTCAGACAGTATAAATACAAATAATTATTAGTACTTTATTTGTATTTTTTTTTATGATTATTCATATAGTGTCAAATATTTTTTTCTATGTCGCTCTGTACTTTCCATTAAACTATTACTATTTAATATATATTAAATTTGACATATAAATGATTTTATACTTGAATTTCATGAATAAGGTACGTATAACACAAGTACTGGAGGTTATTAATTAAACAAACAACATATAATTTATTTTTGAACAACTGTAGAGTAAATGTTTAATACTTCCGTACATTTATATAAGTAATTTAATAACCTCATATATTCAAAATAATTCTGTTTGTGTTACGAACAAACGTAAAAAAAAAGAGATGATGTTTTTAACTCGGAATACTAAATAGGGGTTATAAAAACAGTAAAAACTGTAAATTATATTATGTTAATGAATTGAATATAAATTAAACCTTATGAAAGGTAACTTAGGAACATCAGTAAAATACAAACTTATATTTAATTTTTTAATAAAATAATTCAGTCCAGTATAGTGAATCTAGAGTCCTGAGTAAGAGAACTAACCCGTATAGTGAACACATTTTCTTTAGTGTGGCATAAATAGCCATCAACTTTATAAAATTAATTGCCATTTTACGGCAGGCTAAAAAATATTCACTGTACAGGATAGTTCTCCTTCTCAGGACTATAAAGGAGTCCACTATAGAGTTTTCTACTGTATGAAGATTAATTTAAAACTCTGAGTTACTTTATGAAAAACAGTAACTAATCCTTTATTTCAATAAAATTCAAAATATAATTTTGCCTTCCGACAATTATTAAAATATTTTTCAAAATAAATTTTATATATATATTTTTACTTTCTATACATTCTTTATCAATTACATTATAATGCACCAATGCAATGATCCTAACCTAATTTTGTCCCAAAAGATCCCCGTTTCGAATTATAGTATTCTAACAGACTGTGTTCCAATCCACATTAAATCCACTCAAGGGGTGGAATTCGGAAAGGGAAATTCCACGGGATTTTCAGGGAATTTAAGAACAGAGAGTTGGGTGGAATTTTATAATATGAGAAATAGCAGTTAGGTAGATCCAGGGTATTCTAGTAATTCACCAATTAAATTTCATGGAATGCAGGGTAGGTTCCTAGTTATTGGATGGTTCCATATAATCGATCAGGTAAGAAAGATAATTTATAATTAGATATCATTTCAATAGTTACTAAATATGTTTTCTTGCGTTTCCGGAAATTTGGAATCATCCGATAATTCGTAACTTGCTCCATTTTTAGATAAATATTTAAGTGTTACTGTATTGTGAACAATTAGATCGAATTCTTTTAGATATATTAAATATCACTTCTTATACTATATTAAATATCACTTCTTATACTATATTAAATATCACTTCTTATACTATATTAAATATCACTTCTTATACTATATTAAATATCACTTCTTATACTATATTATATACAACTTCTTATACCATATTATATACAACTTCTTATACTATATTATATACAACTTCTTATACTATATTATATACAACTTCTTATACTATATTATATACAACTTCTTATACTATATTATATACAACTTCTTATACCATATTATATACAACTTCTTATACTATATTATATACAACTTCTTATACTATATTGAAAAATTTGAGTTTCCGGAAAATTTTGAGTTATGGAATATTTTGAGTTTTCGGAAAACTTTGCGTTTTCGGAAAATTTTGAGTTTTCGGAAAATTTTGAGTTTTTGGGAAAAAAAATCTTGAGCATGATGGATTTATATATATACATAAAACACAATGCTCTTTATTATAAGGAGGGATAACCTCTTATGATATAATATAATTGACATTTTACATTTTGCGCACATTACCTCTATTAGTGCGTCTCAAAAGATTGTGTACTTGCCTAACCTTTAGCTTCATGGGACTTAAGTTGTGCTCCTTGTAGCCATCCTCAGAATTTTAAACACTCATTAATATTCTCTGAAGAGAAGCTTATTGTTAATAATAGAAGTATTCTGTGCCCCGTAAGACGCTTAACTCTCGGTTTTATTAAAAGGAATCCTCTAAACCTCCAGAATAGCAAACTGAACATTAGGCCAAGGCATCAAAACAAAAGGATACTTTTTAGTACAATGTACTATGTACTAAAAAGAGAATTTGTGGTGAATTGTAACTGTATTTAAGTAAACCAAGTATGCAAATTGTAAAGTTTATGGTGATTATTATTATTGTGGTTTAGAATCAGTTGTATGAAAGATGGGAATTAAAACGTGACAATAATATATTAATAATTTCTCATACGTGAAATGTGTGATTCAGTTTTTTTTTTAATTTCTCGACACGTAAATCACTTTTAGAGTTAAATTTAAGCGGATTTATCACGACTGAAAATAAGTATTTGTTCGTAATCAATATTATAAGATTATTTGATAATTAATCAGAACGTATTGATGCAAAAAGAGACACTGTGTTCCTTGTAAAAATTATTATAAAAAGTTACCTAATAAAACATATCGAAAAAATTTTTTATGAAAAAAATTATAGAAATATATTTTATAGAGTAAATTATGCAATGTAACATTTTAATTTAACTGCATCTTCTTTTTATTTTTGGTTAGTTTAGTATTTTATCATGTTTTTATTTAGTTTGAATGATATACTTTAATTTTCCACAAGTTTGTAACTTTTCTGGATTTAAATAAATAATAATAATTAGAAGATTATAAAAAGTTTGTTTTATAAAATTAATTATGGAAGATATTTCAAAATTAGTTATAATTAAAAGTTGTTTTACAAAAAAAAATTGTTAAATAACA
The DNA here is from genome assembly GCA_947561585.1 of Caprella mutica. Classification (NCBI taxonomy): domain Eukaryota; kingdom Metazoa; phylum Arthropoda; class Malacostraca; order Amphipoda; family Caprellidae; genus Caprella; species Caprella mutica. Next base: position 28,807 of record CANNZV010004946.1, read on the forward strand.
AAAAAAGGTGATGTAAAGTTACTTTATTCAATGTTTCAAAGTATACACCCCGTCAATAGCAGTTATGTAAAATAGTACAAACATAACTCACAGTTTATCATCAGTTCACATTCGAAAACTGACCAGCTGACCCTCTATTTTTGTGCCAAAATTTGAAACAATTTAGTAAATGGACGTAAATTTTCAGTTCACATTTATGAAATTTGTGACCGAACTGGAAAGTTGCTGGTGACTGTAGATCACATTATGCATATGCGCATGTATTGGAATTTGCAGGTGAAAAATGATGAACTCGTAGATGAAAAAATGATTGATGTATTTTTAGCATATCACTTTTTTTCATTCGTCTTTATCAACTTTTAACTTATTTACTAAGAGCATTAATAGTTAAAAAATTAACTATTAGATACGTGATTTAGGTACATATTGACAATTGACATGCATAGGTGTTACAGTTTTCAAAATAAGTAATAATAATAATGAAAATAATGAAAAAGAAAAAAAATACGGCAATAGAACAATTCAGTAGAACTCCTCTATAGTGAATGTAGAGTCATGAGTAAGAGAACTACCCTGTATAGTGAAATAATTTCCTTTAGTTCCATCAGTTTTACAAAACAAATTGCAATTTGTTGGCCAACTAAAAGAAAATTTAATCACTGTACAGGGTAGTTCCTTACTCAGGACTCATACATTTACTATAGAGCAAAGTTACATGTCGGTATCATTGATACTGTGACGGTGAAGCCAGTTGACCTACTTAGAACTTGAGATAAAGAAAACCTGCTTGTTCTTTTCAATGAGTTGAGCAGCAACCTACTTCTTAGGGAGAAGTTAGGGAAATTAAGGACTTTAATTTAAGGACTTTAATTTAAGGACTTTAATATAAGACTTTACATTAAGAAGACTGTATTACAAACTTAAACTACCTGGTTCCCCAATTAGACTTAAGATATTAGATGTTTGACTATAAAGAGACTGGAGATTGTATACCTAGTGTTCGGTTAAACCCCTGACTGTCCGTAGAAGTCAGACTTTAAAGCTACGTTTTGTATGTAGTGATTGCTGCGATCATCGCTCAGCGATAATCGCACCAATAGAAATACATAATCGCTCATCACAAACAGCCCCATAGGAATAGCATTGAACTAATGCTCAGCAATGATCGCAATAATAGCTGTGTGTTAAACGAACGTCTCCTTAGATTTTAGTCTGGTGCAATAACCTCTTAATCATACCAACCTTCTACAATGTAACCTTATAATTTTGTATGTTTTAATGAATTGATTCATTAATTCATTTATATTAATAGGAATTGATTTTCAGTTCTGTTTAAAAAATTACACGTGACAATTTATATCGTTACTTTTTAGCATTAGTACGTACACTGAAACTAGCAAACAGTCAATTTGAGTGCTTTTTATTTTGCAAACATTTGTATTTCAAAATTATAATTAGTGGATACTTTATTTTTCTATTTTTGTCTTATTATATTACAAGTAAAAGGTATCTGATGGGTGAAACAATTGAAGATATCAAGCAATACTTTATAGGTTAATGATAAATGGTATCGTGTTTGTATGATTTTGTAATATTTCATTAATTTGATTTGAACTTATATTAAATTGCTGCTATCTTTATAGTTATAAATAATACTCCAAACCCCCTAAGATCTCTGAACTTCTCAGTATTCCCCTCAGTATTCACCTCTGTATTCACCTCAGTATTCACCTCAGTATTCCCCTCAGTATTCACCTCAGTATTCACCTCAGTATTCACTTCAGTATTCACCTCAGTATTCACTTCAGTATCAGTATTCACCTCAGTATTCACCTCAGTATTCTCCTCAGTATTCACCTCAGTATTCACTTCAGTATACACCTCAGTATTCACCTCAGTATTCACTTCAGTATTCACCTCAGTATTCACCTCAGTATTCACCTCAGTATTCACCTCAGTATTCACCTCAGTATTCACTTCAGTATTCACCTCAGTATTCCCCTCAGTATTCACCTCAGTATTCACCTCAGTATTCACCTCAGTATTCACCTCAGTATTCCCCTCAGTATTCACCTCAGTATTCACCTCAGTATTCACCTCAGTATTCACCTCAGTATTCCCCTCAGTATTCACCTCAGTATTCACCTCAGTATTCACCTCAGTATTCCCCTCAGTATTCACCTCAGTATTCACCTCAGTATTCACCTCAGTATTCACGTCAGTATTCACCTCAGTATTCACGTCAGTATTCACCTCAGTATTCACCATCCTATGAATAATTTATGGTGACTCTTTAGTCTTCACTCTATCTTGAAATTTAAATCATCCATACAATTTATCTACTCTCTTTATCATAAAAAACTATTCTACCAATTTAACTTTTTGAAACACAAGATTTGAAGATAAATATAATCTGCATTTCTTAAATATTTTCGAAATAATCAATTATGTATTTGTATATAATTTAACTCAGCGTATGAGATACAAACGAAAATCTCAACAATTCCATTTTAATCTTTCATTGTAAGGTGGGAACTAAATAGTCTCACATGGCAACTTGTGCTCTTTAATAAAATTCTTAAGGTGGGTTACATGTAACTAAATATGTGGTTTATTTAGTGTCCCACCGTGCATCAAAGAGTGAAACATGCTTCTTCTAAAGCAACACAGGTTAATGGGGCCCATGTGGGCACTAGGTTGACAAATCGTATTGGTACTGTATGCTTTTTTACAAAATAGACCAACATGGTGACAGCATTGGCTGTTATGTTGAAACCTTCTTGCCAATATTTTAATCAAGTTTCAGCCATATAATGTTGATACGCTATATATTGATCAGGTTGGGCCAATATGACAATTTAATGGGATGGATTCGCGATATTAAACCAACCTTCTCCCAAGGTAACATTCCATGAGAATGGAAAACCACAGCAACCCCATGTAATTTCTAGGCTACTTTTCAGTCTGCCATCTCTTGTCCATCTAACCCTCTAGTGCCCATGTTGGCACAATGTGTCATGGTTGCTTGGGATAACCCATAAGACAAATACGGTAAATACTATAAATAAACGTTTTAAAACAGAGCGACAATCATTTCTTCCGCGTTTTTATTATCATAATTCTTCAAATACCAATTTATATGAAACCAAAACCAAAATAGTAATTTATTTATACATTTTTCTTATACAATCGGAAAGGCAGAACCATTCTATAACTCAGAACCTACCCTAATATGATTAGGAATAAAATAATCTTGATATTCGTAATTAAGTCAATTCACACTAAATTCTCATACGAATTCTCTTGTTCTAACTACCATTTGAACATTAGATGCTAATATATTGAAACCATTTATCTTGCGATAAAGGAATTAGCTTACACAGCTTCAGGTACAAGCTCTAACTTACGATAAGATACATAAATTTGTTATCTTAGGTGTATATCTATTGTTATTCTATACGAAATTCACTCTAATTCTGTAAGAAATAAAGTAATGTTAGTTGAAATGAAAACTGTTTACTCGTATTTAGTTTAAATTAAAGCAGTTTACAGAGAATATTCAATGAAATAATCTTCCATGTCATTGAATGCAGGGAAACAAAATAATAATAAAGTCATTGCAAAGAGACACACCATTGGGCAATTAGGAATTCTTCGTTATGATTAATTTACCACGTAATGTTACAATTAATTAACAATTCAGGTAAACTTATAATTAAATGAATAATCACAATGATTTATAATCACAGAGTAATTTATCAATATACATACGTTTAAAATTATTTTTTACTATTCATATTACATTTACATTATATTCTCAATATACTATCCCTATAAATAAATTGTCATTGCTTTCGCTGTTTTGTTTTACTTTGAAAACTGATAGCGAAGTTTTGTTTCCTCATGTACCTCACAAGGTGGTATGGTACCTCACAAGGTGGTATGGTACCTCACAAGGTGGTATGGTACCTCACAAGGTGGTATGGTACCTCACAAGGTGGTATGGTACCTCACAAGGTGGTATGGTACACCACAAGGTGGTATGGTACCTCACAAGGTGGTATGGTACCTCACAAGGTGGTATGGTACCTCACAAGGTGGTATGGTACCTGACAAGGTGGTATGGTACCTCACAAGGTGGTATGGTACACCACAAGGTGGTATGGTACCACACAAGGTGGTATGGTACCTCACAAGGTGGTATGGTACCTCACAAGGTGGTATGGTACCTCACAAGGTGGTATGGTACACCACAAGGTGGTATGGTACCACACAAGGTGGTATGGTACACCACAAGGTGGTATGGTACCTCACAAGGTGATATGGTACACCACAAGGTGGTAT
>CANNZV010004947.1:0-33121 GCA_947561585.1 Caprella mutica
TGTTCGTTCGAGCAATTGTTTTTCGAGCAATTGTCTTTCGAGCAATTGTTCTTTCGAGCAATTGTTCATTCGAGCAATTGTTTTTCGAGCAATTGTTTTCGAGCAATTGTCTTTCGAGCAATTGTTTTCGAGCAATTTACCTAGAACCGAATAGTTCATAGGTTGTACATAATAATGTAACTATTTAAGAGTAATAACTGCATGATGTAAATAATATCATAAATAGTAAACACTAACATCAGCACATCTAATTCTTTATACAGAGAGTAATAATTTGTTTATACAGTTTCTTATACGCTAATTACCGTATGGTAAACGGAACTTAACGGTATAATGCTTTAAAATTTATAATTCTAAATAAGAGTTGTTCATAAACAGTTTATATTATTCTCACTGTTAATACTAAAGTACTATGTTATATTTCCAATTAACAGATCAACTATTTCTTGTATGCACCGAATCATTCTACATATTTTGATTGGAATGACTATTCAACGAGTATAATAATAGTACATACAGTCTGATGAAATAGAGATCATTCTTTCTCTGCTATTGAACGTATCGTAATATTTTCACTGTTTTAGAGATAACAGAACTGCATGAATATAGCATCAGGGAAAGATTTTATAAAAAGTTCTAAATTAACCTCCACATTAACGAAAATATAAAATTTAAGGAAAGTCAACATCTACATATAAGTTCTGTCTATCATTTCAAAACACAAACTCGCCACTTATAACGAAAACCATAACTTTTCTGAATCTCAGTACCCTTTCTAACTTGATTTTTGTGACAATCATAAAAATGTTACGTTGTTGATTTATTTATAACGATTTCCTTATCTGTCGTCTTATATAAACATTTTTACAGCAGTCAGTGACTTCTTACTTTGAAACTAAAGGATGTTCAAGATCATGTTAAATTTTGAATTTTTATTTAAACGGTCAACATTATCGTCGATCATTTTACTCACAAAAATATGTAATGTAGGTGATTTTCAACATTATAAATTATTAATAATCTGAGTGAAGTAGGGAGAAGATTGATAATATGAATGAAGTATAGAGAACTTTGAAAATTTGAATTAACATTAATAAGTTGAATGAAATAGAGAGAACAATAATTAACTATATTCTATCCACTAATATTTATTTTATCTTTCTATTCATAGATTCTGTCTCATTTTGTTTCAAATTAATTCCGTCATTGCAAGGTCATGATAAGTATCTTATCGCATTAGTATATCCTTATCTCTTATTCTAGTCACCATCTGAGGTATAAAGTCATTCCTCAGTAGAGTGATATAGCGTGTGAGAGTGAATTAAGTGATGTAGAAGTACTGGTAAGTAATTCACAATGTTTTTACTTGGCATCCATATAACAGACAAGTTATTTGGAATTCTTTATAAACACATTATCTGTTAGTCACATTCAGGTATATTCTTATCAAGTGATTGAGCAGACAGGGTTTTATTTTTGAAAATGGGAATTCAGGGTATTGTTATTGATCGACAGTATCTAGATACGGTGACCGGCATTCACTGCGGGAAGACTTGCCACCGAAACAGCTAATCACGTGTTTTATATATCATAATTATATTAAATTTTAAATGTATTAGATTAGGATAGCGGTCCAGTTAGAGGTGTTTGATGAGGGGGGATTTGCCCCTTCTTCCGTGATTAAGTTCGATAGTGTGAAATTATAAGCCCGACAATATTTTTATACATAAATTATATGCACGATTAAAAGATTTAATTCATGCCTAGACTATAGTTATTGCAACGGCGAATTACGCGTCGAAATCCATTCTATCCCTGTTCTAAAATGTTGAAAGTCTTTCTACCTATTTGCATGTATTAATATGGGGAAATTGCGTTCTATCTCTGTTCTAATATGGGGGAATTGTGTTTTGGCTCTGTTCTATGACATTGTAGAGTTGCGCTTTACCTCTGTCTTAATTTGTGTGGAGAATTACCTCCGTTATAACATGGAATAGGTTAAAGTTTATGTTAGTAGTTTGTCGTTTTTCTATGACCTGGAATGTGAGCGTTAAAATATGTTTGAAATTTCTTTATCGAAAAATAACTGCATGACTACATTACTAAATTATAAATATACTACTTATGATAGAAAGAGTTTTTTATTATAAACTAACCCTATAAACACTGGGATATTTTATTCTAATTATATGAATAAAATCCCATACCTCCATAAATGGAGGATGGAAGTAAACACTCACAATATATCATTGTGTACGACCTTTAAATTAACCATACTTTTCTTATTCGACAATATTTTATGAATAAAATAATTATAAAATAATAATAATAATCTTGATTGATTTCTCACTTTTATTAAATGTAAATAACTATTTAAAATACCAAGCTCGTATTAAACCTGCAAGGTATCATATCAGAGTAAGCTAAAGACAATTTGATAGTAACTTTATATGAACACAATTATAACGTGAAGATACATAAGAACTAGACAATAGCAAATAGACAAATGAAACCATGTGTATACCAAACGCATAATTCATAGCAAATCACACAGTTCAATATATAGTCAACTACGTTTCAATAAATACAATTCATAGCACTACAAGGAAATACAATACAATTTATTCCAATTCAATTTAATACAGTGCAATCAATTACAATACATACAATACAACTCAACACAATTCATTACTTAGTTATAATTATTAACCAGTACAAGCATTCGTTCGTTAAATAATTCCCGCTACAACCAAGTTGAACTCCTCACCATATAAGCATAACCATTGGTTGTCAACAATAGAGACTCTTTGTGCATTGGACATTATACAAATTATTAAATGTACATCCTCCCGAGGTTATATAGGTTTTTAGCATTTTCAATATTGAGAGCAATTTCATTTGAAAGACTTAGTGTTTCTGGCTGCATATCCCCTGTGTGCTTCTTTGATTGCGTTAAACTGATAATATTTTATGTGCCAAACGATGGGTTGCAGTGTTCAGGAGAGAGATAAAGGAGATAAGGAATATATATAAACATGGACTGTTGTGTAAGTGTGATGTGCTTGAATTGGGAAGCACATTTTCTGTATGACGAGAGTTATAACTATGGGTAAAATGAACAAAGTGATTATTTACTTTGCCACTCATAACCTTGCTTTGCAATGAGCAGTTTTTGACTGTCGCTATCTTCAATATTTTCTCTTGTAGAAATAAGGGACCCATAATTGCAAGATTAAGTGTTCGTGAAAAAATATGATTTGTTCTTGCAATAATCATTCATAAACAAATGATCAAAGTGACTATTTATTTACACAACCACCAAACACAACAATAGCTTTCAAACGCACGACCGCCATCACCAACAAACAAAAAGCACACGAATTTAACAAGCAATTCACCAACATAATAGACCATCAAACTTGCAGATCAAACAGACAAACACAAAGAAATATAAAGAAACTACACACACCACCCATAGCACTCACAACAGAACAAGTAATAGTAGCCATCAAACAATCCAAAAACAACAACTCCACAGGACCTGACAATATAAACATTAGACACTTAAAACACTTAGGACACAACGCCATCACACTCCTCACAAAAATATACAACACATCACTCAACACTAACACAATCCCAATAGCCCTTCTTTCACACATAGCTAAAACAATAGAAAAAATAATTTTACCACACATTACATTCAACATAATACTACCATCACATCATCATGGTTTCAGAACAGCTCACTCCACCACCACAGCACTACACAAAATCACCAACATCATCACCACAGGCTTCAACAAACGACAACCACCAAAAAGAACAATAGCAATAGCACTAGACATGTCCAAAGCATTCGACACTGTACACCTACATACACTAGCACACGAAATCCTACAAACAGACACACCCAACCTAATCATCAAATACATTTTAACTACATACGGAGACGCAAACAATACACTCTACATAACGGGCAAACATCCAAAAATAGAAACACCAAGACCGGAGTACCACAGGGAGGGGTTCTCTCTCCCACTCTATTCAATATATACATGGCATACCTACCACAACCACCACCAAACGTACTAACAATAACATACGCCGACGACATAACAATACTCTCAACACACACTAAACCCGACATAGCACAACAACAAGTACAACACTACCTACACGAAATATTAGCATGGACACAACAAAACCAACTTACACTCAACGCAGACAAAACCACCACGACACTCTTCACACCAGACCCCGCAGAATACAACAAGATACTCAACACCAAACCACCAGACATATATACCACAGAACAGACACTCCCACACAGCAAAAGACGAACACTAGCACAGCTCCACACAAATAAATCCCCCTCTCTCAAATCATACCTCCATCACATAGATCCAATCACTCACACTTCCCCAAACTGCCCATTATGCCACAACAACAGCCACGACACGCGGCACTTATTCGAGTGACCTGGAGTGGCGACCACCCTGGTCCCGGCCGACCTCTGGCTGGACCCGGTAGCGGTGGCGGAGATGCTTGCCCAGTGGTTCTAGGTAAATTGCTCGAAAACAATTGCTCGAAAGACAATTGCTCGAAAACAATTGCTCGAAAAACAATTGCTCGAATGAACAATTGCTCGAAAGAACAATTGCTCGAAAGACAATTGCTCGAAAAACAATTGCTCGAACGAACAATTGCTCGAATGAACAATTGCTCGAATTATCAAATTGCTCGAATGAACTAGGTTGCTCGAATTATAAAATTGCACAGTTTTCGATTTTACAAAAGTCAGTTATTCATGAAGTGGAGCTGCACTTAACAATCCTTGTTTCTTTTTAGTAATTGATCATTAATCATTCTATAAATGATTTTAATTATTACTCATTCTGCATAACCTTTGTTTTAGACCGTTTGTGTCATCTCGTATGTAACATGTCAATTGGAATCATGTGGTGAATCACTACTATTCATGTTTTTTTTATCATAAAACTCGAAAAAAATTTTAGATTTATTTGAACTCTGCCATAACTTTGAGTTATTTCACCTATTGAGGTGCCACGTACAGATAGGCTAGTAATAAATAAGTATTCGGGTTTTATGATAAAAAAAACATAAATAGTAGTGATTAACCACATGATTCCAATTGACATGTTACATACGAGATTATACAAACGGTCTAGGAAAAAGGTTATGCAGAATGAGTAATAATTAAAATCATTTATAGAATGATTAATGATCAATTACTAAAAAGAAACAAGGATTGTTAGGTGCAGCTCCACTTCATGAATAACTGACTTTTATAAAATCGAAAACTGTGCAATTTTATAATTCGAGCAATTTTGTTCATTCGAGCAATTTGATAATTCGAGCAATTGTTCATTCGAGCAATTGTTCGTTCGAGCAATTGTTCGTTCGAGCAATTGTTTTTCGAGCAATTGTCTTTCGAGCAATTGTTCTTTCGAGCAATTGTTCATTCGAGCAATTGTTTTTCGAGCAATTGTTTTCGAGCAATTGTCTTTCGAGCAATTGTTTTCGAGCAATTTACCGGCTACCTTGCCCAGTGGACCCGGGCGATGGGGCGAGGGGGTCAGGCGCCTGCGTGAGGGCCTGGCTCCCACTCGTCGGGGGACAGGCGGGGTCGACAAGAAGAAGAAGATTTACTAAGTTAATCACGTCACCGTATACATATGTACATCAATGTACAATCTCACTTTTGTATGGGATGTTCTAGAAGTGTCAAACTTCATATGAGAGTTCTGTTTCTTTTCGAGAACTCAAACTCACTTATTTTGAAGATTGTGATATCGAAAAAGTTGGTTTTCTGAATTTCAGTGTCTCTTTTTCAAAGATATAATTTCTTTATTGACTCCAATTATTTTAGTGTCAATCATGCGAATGACGTTGTTGCTCTCCTTATCAGTTATCAGTCACCTTATCTATACACTTTTACAGAAGTCGATGACTTTTAAAAAATAAAAATCAGACAACAAAGAATGTTAAAATTACGTTGCACCAACATTAATATGTTTGCAATTCATTGTTGATAACATGTAAAATTAAAATTTATACTACTTCGTGAATTAATTTAGTGGTAAAATTACACAACGGAAGGATAAAGAATGAAGAGGTAGACTGTACTGCTTTATTCCTTAATGGGATTTCCTTGTTAATGGATAGACATCACCAGATATCTGCTCTCTCCTGCTCTCAACCATATGAAAACTCATCTTACTTTGAAAAATCAATTCAGTATATATTCATATATTCTTTTTCGTTTCCAACCACCATTCTTTAAAAATAGATAATTAAATTTACAAAATAATAATAATTACGAACTGACCTTCTTAGAGATGTCTGTTATATAAGCAGAAAAAATAGATGAGCATCTCATAGGGAATGATATTCTGATTATATATCACTAGGGCTGGGACAATATGCTCTAAAAGCTATAGATCCCGAAAATATCATAGACGAAACTAAATGAAATGGTATCGAATACTATATACCGCTGGTGTTGATCCATTCAATGCACTTTTATTCTCTCCGCCTATAATATTTTTGGTATCTATAGTTTTTAGAGCATATTTTCCCAGCCCTGGTTATCACCATATGCTGTGACATAATTTGTTCGAGTACTAATTTTGGCAATGAAATCACTCAGGGGAGTAGTTACGTAATTACTTATTGACTTGGCAATTTGTCTTTAGTGAATGAATAATAAATTGTAACAATTGAGAAAAAAAATTATTAATTATTAAATGAGATTAACTCTATTGTAAGAGGTACAGATTAAAATGTGTGGGATAAATAAAATGAAAAACTCTTTTATTTCCCTCTCAAAACGCTTTCATAAAATATTCCTAGTTTGAATTCGTCCCCTTAACACGATTGAACACATATTGAACCGTCCCAGACAATGTGATCCTTGGTATGGAATTGCTCTATCTTAAAAATACTGTGCGCGTTCTTACCCAATTGAAGATAGAAACAGATCCAAGGCAGCGATCGGGGTAGTCATCCCGGCAGTCAAGGAGCAGTAAGTATCGAATTGCGCTATCTTAAAAATACGCTGCGCGTTCCTACCCAATTGAAGATAGAATCAGGTTTTAGGCAGCGATCAGGGTAGTCGCCTGGCAGTCAGTGAGCAGTGTGAGTGCAACGTGGGGGGCGAATTCCACTCCGTCCTAACTGCGTATTCGAATTCCACCGTTCTAACTGCGTATTCTTAAGATCGTGCAAATTCTGTAAATTGCGCGGAACAGATGGTTTATATTTTAACTCAATATCTTAATATGGTGACCGGTATATTTCACCCTAGGTATAATCCACCCAGGTAAATTCCACCCCAATTTACAGTTTAGGTTTGGTTAGTTATTTATTTTTGGTATTTATTTATATTATATGTATAATACTAGGTAACTTGCATTTTCAGTGTATCAAATTAAACCTTTTGCTGGCTAATCACAAGCTGTAAAATTTAACATAAGTAACAGAACAGCAGGAAGAAAGGTTGTGTGAACGCTCTTTATCGGTTGAGGTATTTAGATTTTCAATGCTGATTTTCTTCCTTATCGCCAACACAACAGCGATATTAATTGTGAGATGAGGTCATATATGTAGTACCTCTTGTTATATTTGTTTCATTTTGAATTTGATATTTTAACATCTTGTATGGGTGGTGGTTTTTGACCGAAAGCTTTTTTTACGTTTTTTTTTTCTGACCAGGAGGTTTTCTTTAGGGAGGTGAGGATTATTGTTCAGGGTTTTAAGACTGGGAGGTTTTTACATTGAGAGATTTTTACCACGTGGAGTTTGGTTCTAGAATCCAAAACAGGAACTTTTAGCAAAGAGCGAAAACATTTAGTGGTTTGTCTCTCCACACCTCATCTAACCATTGTTTTAAGAGCACATATGCTGTTGCATGTTAAAAAGGAATTAATATTAACTTGTTCAACATGTAAACTTTTAAATTAACTTCTCTTTAAAGAATATTTTTAATTCTATTAGGATAAAATATATTTGACTTGAGCTACCTCTAAATATTGTCCAAATGTCTCAGTATATTATCAGTTATTTTTTCATCGGTACGAATTATTTAACAAATGGCAATCTAAAAATAAAATCTTTGAATTTTTATTGTCACCCAAGTAAGCATTGTCACAGGGGTGGAATTTACCGGGGTGGAATATACCTGGGGTGGAATATACCGGGGTGGAATATACCTGGGGTGGAATATACCGGGGTGGAATATACCTAAAACCTCTTAATATATATAAAGAAGTACAGTATAAAATAAATATGAGAAAGACTAAGTTGTTGTTTATTCTTTTATTGATTCAATATTGATGAAAAATTTGTTCATTTATATGTTGACTGATCAGTTATTGAAGGCAATAGTTCGAATCTCCTTTTTAAATAAACTATAATTCATTGATTGAATATTTATAGCAGATTATTTCAATGGAGTTGATTCCCAGTTGTCGGTCAAAGCAGACATACCGATCAAGCGGGAAATTATGAAAAAATTAAATATCGAGATTGATAACAAAATTAAATTATAATTTTGTAGTGTTTAAGAATTAAGATTTGAAAGTTTCAAGAATTAAGATTTGAAAGTTTCAAGAATTAAGATTTGAAAGTTTCAAGAATTAAGATTTGAAAGTTTCAAGAATTAAGATTTGAAAGTTTCAAGACTTAAGATTAAAAGGTTTAAAGCGTTGACTACATATTGGTACCCATTTGTACCACTATGTGTATTACTGATAGACTTAGTGGTACAAATATATGCTACTGTCAATATTTTAAACCCAAATAAACTGTGAAAATGTGTACTACAATTGTACCACCATGTTTATAATACAAACATTATCAATAGCTAAACAGTACACACAGAGATTCTCAGCTCCTATCGCTATCATGTACAATTGTACATGTGATACAGAAGCTATAACGAAAACTTGAAAATTTAGAAAAGTCAGTTATGGCCCTGTTTCACGGTGCGAGTAAACGTGCGATTTGGCCTAGCTTGTGACTGTACTGCAGTTATTCGCACAGTGTGACTGAATTAGTCAAGTAACTTTCATGTGCGAGGAGGTTAGTAAATCGCATGCGAGTAACAACAACATTTTTTGTTTTTACTCGCCACTCATGGGCGAGTCAGCCACTATTCTGCGAAACTCTGACGTTAACTTGCATGGTGTTGCAACATAACAGTAACTCGTACGCCATGCAGATATAGTTTTTTTTCCTATTCTGTAAACTTGAATAATTTGCAATAAATTAGGTAGACGATTTGTCAAAATTAATTTGGTCTGAATCGACTTCATATTGTTTGGGGATTTATCTGATGGTTAAAAAAAGCACGAATATCTTATATAAATTTGAAATTGCTATATTAAATATTATGAATAAAAAAAATTAATATCCTATAATATTAATCAAATTGGTTAAAGGTTAAATAAATTAATTAAATGTTAAATGAATTAGTTAAAGGTTAAATGAATTAATAAAATGTTGATTAAATTTAAAAAATGTGAATTAAATGATTAATTTTTTTATTTAAATTAAAAAAAATAGTAATTAATAATTAATTAAAATATTAATTATTATTTAAATTAATAAAAATATAAATTATTTTTCATATTAATGAAAATATTAATTATTTTTTATATTAATAAAAATATTACCTAATAATTATTTATATTAATAAAATATTAATCAAATTATTATTTAAAATTATATATTGTTAATCAATTTAATAAAAATGTTAATTAAATTAATAAGTTGTTAATTAAATTAAAGAAATATTAATTAAATTAAAGAAATATTAATTAATAAAAACAATATTTATTAATAAAAATATTATAATACACAATGCGAGTGTAGGTTCAGTAACTGTCTATTTTCAAGCCATCAGCTCGCACTTGTGTGACCGGGTGAGGCGAGTCGAGCTACTGGTATGTGAGTTCAGAGGGACAGCTACTAGCTGTCCACTGTCACGATAGTAACTCGCACCGTGTAACAAGGCTTTTATGCTTGACTGCATTTTGAGCATATTTAGTCAATGTGTTAAATAACCAATAAAGATGTTACGAACGTTTAATTTAAATTGACAAAAAAATTAAAACAAATTGTTGACTTTTCAACTAAATGGTTCTGATGAAGGAGCTTAATTTATTTAATGCCATTTAAGATATTAAACTGCAATAACTGTCGGAAATTATTGTTTTATTATGCATCTAATAAATTAGTTATTAGTCGGTGCTACACACCAGCAACATCTATATATACATATAATACGCTACGTCTGTGTGTGTGTGTCTGTCTGTCTGTGTGTTACTTGGAGAAATATTACTCAGAAACGGTTAGACCCAGAGACTTGAAAATTTACAACTTTTCAGAAAGCGGTGTCGAATTTAACGTGTTAAAAGGGATTTTTGAAATTCATACGAGTTTTCGAATTATCAACACATGATTTATAATGGGATATATAGGAATTAATTCGACATACTTTCCAGGATATTTTCTGGTAACCTCCGGCCTATATGGTCCTACAGAACGCTATTGATTTGTTTTACGAAATTCGAACGGGTTTTTGAATTATTCGATTTTTAAGTTTTAATGGAATACATAGGGATTTAATTCAAATCGCTAAATGCATGGTAACATACGAAATAATTAAAAAAATAAAATTTGCATTAATTGAGTCCAAAAAATGTCTACAATATGTAAAAATGGTCAACAAAAATGACTGCGTTAACCGTTTTCCGAAATTCGAAGTGCTTTTCGAGATATGACAAAATTTAGAAAATAAAAAATAAAATTCTACGCTGGTTATCATTTTTCCTCACGCAAATAAATAACATATTTTGCACGATTGAAAATATAATAATTAAATTTAATATTGATATTGACGGGTGGATATATGAAAAAAATATTTGAAATACATTGAATGAAATAAAAACGAATTTTTCATTATTATATTAATTAATTTAAATAAATGGAATATCAGCTGCTACCTATATATGACGATTTTATTTCTTCTATTTCAAGTATTGAACTGATCGATGTAGTTAATTATTCTAATTTTTCATAATGTGATTATTGGAATTATGTTTATAATTTGTAGTTACTTATACAGCTATTTTATATAATAATTTATGATCTATACGACAGCATTCTACACAAATTGATGACGTCACAGGACGGAAAATTAATCTTTACTGGTACTACCTAATTCTTACGAAATGTAATGGTAAACGGGTTGTATAATGTGTATGAACAAACACAATAAGTAATGTACCTTAATATTAGTATAAAAATAATAATATATGCCCGTTACCGTGCATTTTGCACGAGTAACCATAGTCAAAATATAAATTATACTACTTTAAGTAACCTAAAACTATTCGGAATTTCTAGTTTGTTGTCATGCGACCAAAGAGTCTACAGATATTCCGTGACCGGAGAATTCGTCCACTGAAGATTCGTTCTCTGAAAATTCGTCCATTGAGATTTCGTCCATTAAACGCAAAATAATTAATTTTAATGGAATAAAATGTTATGATAAATATTTGATATAAAGTAGTTTTATGTAAGTAGGTAACAGTACATTGTTGTATCCATTAAGTTTGTTGTAATGCACAATCAGAGGTGGACACATTGCCGCTACTTGTAGCGCGCGCTAATAGCGGCGCTTCTTTATGTGTAGCGGCAGTGCCGCTACTCTTGGGCTAATGTAGCGGTAGCGGCAGCGCCGCAACTTTTTTCAGAAGCGCTAGAGGTTTTTCGCGCTACAGCGCTGCCGCTTCTTTTAAAATCAAAAATGTTAGAGTTATCTAAGGAATCTAGATAAAAGTCTATACAAGTGCATGACCCAAGATAGCCAATCAGTTGTAACTTGTAAGTGATATTCAGACAAATCTGCGCAGTACGACCAACTAATATTCAAACAATGATTCATAGTACGACCATAATAATGTTACGCAATGTGAATATTTGATATTAAGACAAAACCGCCTAATACGATCAACTTACACATCGTCTTACGCTTTTATGCAGATGTGTTTATTGCAATTAAATGGGTTTAACTCAATTGTTTTTCTTGAAATTTTCTAGAAATGTGCATTACATTGCGAGTTTTTTTAAAAAAGTTGAAAGTAATTCAAATAGTATTTCGGATGCTACAATCATTTTACTAAAAGTTACTCATTTTCAGTGTACCGCATAAAACTAAAAATGCACAAATAAATGGTTTTAAATAATTCTATATTTATTGTATTTTTTTAGCAATAGCGTTCATGTGTAGTTTAACTGCCTAACCCCTGTTTTCCACCATTTTTAAAATACGCCTATCCATCAAATCTGTCAATTTCTGAATTGTATCAGACGTTATCATCTTACAAGTCTTCAGTCAGTCTGACGTCTTCCCACACACACATTCTGCTTCAGGATCATCAATTGGGTTTGAATCTAGAGAGAGACTTGGCCATACCATCAACTTGTCATTGACCAACTTATTACTACTCTGGAAATTCACAGTTCCCTTAGTAGAGTGAGAATGAGCGTTGTTATGTATGAAAATAACTTATTTTTTTAACGCATCAGGTTTAAAAAAATCCACAATTCCAAAAGTTAATAGCAGAATTTATTTTCATTCCTTCTTGAATCCTGGAAGATCCGACCAGTTACTTTCCAATGGTCCCAGCCCAAATTACCACACCTCCACTTCCACGTTGACGTCAAATTCGTTGGCGATATGGTGAGGCATGAGGAAGCCAAGCTTTAGCCCGTCTGTCAGGGCCGTCGAGAGTTTTCATGCCTTTTGTCTCTGTAGAGTACTGTTCGGTAATCAGTCTTAAGATACTTCTCCGCCCATAGTAGCCTTGTGTGTATCTACTGAAAGATGCCTGTTAACAGGAGAAACATAAGAGGCAATTAGTTTCAGTATTCGACAGTGGTTGGTTTTTCCACACAGACTCATAAAAATTGCATCACTAGTTTCCAATGGTTTCCTCTTGAATTCTCTCTTGATCAAGGACAGATATGTCTCGTAGCTATTTTGTATTTGCCCCTATCCTTGTGTGTAATCTTTTTTCAATTTCTACACTGTACGTGGCCGTAAAAATAATAAATTCAAGTTTGCAGCAGATATGATAATTTTTATGGAAAGTAGCGCAGTAGTGCTGCCGCTACATTCTGCTGTAGCGGAAGAGGCAGCGCCGCTGCTTTTCTGTAAGTGTAGCGGTAGTGGTAGCGCCGCCATATTATTACGAATGTAGCGGCAGCAGCAGCGCCGCTGCTTTTCAAAGTAGCGCTGCCCACCTCTGTGCACAATTCATGATTGTTTAATAAAACATTAAGATTGATAGATATATAATAAAGTAATTAATTTAATTTAAGATAAAATGTTTGGTGCCTTAGTGTTCTTACCACCTGAAGATGTTATTGGCGTCAATGAAAAGTTAATGTTGTAAATATATAGAGATATACTTCACCCATGATTAGATTAGCGGTCCAGTTGAGAGGGTCTGGGGAGGGAGGGGCTTGCCCCCTACCCCTTTCCCATCTAGGTCTGATAGTAACAAAATATTTATTTTATTATTTTTCACTGTAAAATAAGTATACCTTATTTGGGTAAGTAATTTTCATATTTTCGGCGAAAGTGTCAAAACGGCGAAAGTGTTTTCGGCATAAAGGACTTAGAACTCCGAATGAAATAGCAGTTATTTTACAACCATTCCCCATGTTTTGCATGTCTTGAAAATCCCAGCTGTTCAATTTGAATATTTGATGAAGTCATTTTTTTAATTTATATTATATATAACATAATATAATAGCTATATATAATGAATTTTTCATCAACAGTTATAACTGCTGAATATATGTGTTATTTTCATCTAACCAGATTTTATTCGACTGTAATAATTTATCTCTTTCATGTATTGTTAACACTCAATAATGTCTTTCTTTCTATTCCCAATTTAAGAAAACAGACGAATTTTCCATGGATGAATTTTTCCGAGGACGAACTTTCCGTGGATGAATTTTCTTAGCACCAAATATTCACAAATTTAATCGCAAATTAAAATTAGTTAGGTAAGTTTATAGTATTGAATGACTATTAGAGGATAAGAAAAATATAAATAGTAGTAAATCAACTATAGTTAATTGTGTACATAATTAATTGTTCCAAATATAATATTTACATTGGTAAAGAGGATCGTCCCACCAAGATTTGATGAAAATTATAAAAATTAACTTTTTTAGCTGCAATACCTAGTGTTATGTATCAGGTACGTGATGTGAAAGTTTCACGTGCGCGCTGGCCTCAATAAAAACTCAAACCTTGTAACGCACAAAGCTATTTTGTTTTTCTTAAGGCTCTCCTGAAAAAAAAACTGAAAAGTACTATTTTTTGGGAGTCAAACTGTATCTTCTCCGTCAATTTTCAATTTAGATTGAAAATATAGGTACTGTTTGATGCGCAAAGACTATGGTAACAAAAGAAAGTTCGTATTAAATTTTTTTTTTTGAATTCATCTTTATTCGATTGTTATCTTGAATTTAGTAATTTAAGTTATTTAATTTTAGTACTGGTTATTCAATTTTAGTTTAGTACTTCAGTAATTATTTAATAGTTATAGCTTATAAAAAGGTATATAACAAAAATTGATCAAATACTAAAGTTTTATTATGATTAAGTACAAACTGCAACAGTATTAATAACAGTTAAAAGTTAAAGTTTTAAACAATAACATGATGAATTACGGCAGATGAAGGAGCGCAGCTGTGTTTCGCTGACAATCACCTGTAGATAGAAAAATAGAATAATTAAGTTGTGGAATGAAACTATGAGAATGAAAATAGAAAGGATTTAATAAAGTACTTTAGTTTTAGTAATGTAACCTTATGGTTACTTAATTGTAATTAAAGGTAATTTAGTTCGATAGAACATAAAGAGTAATAGTAAGTTAGTAATTCATGATATGATAATATATATTATCATATCGACTGGAATAAGATTATCCAACAAGTAATAAGAGTAATGGAGTAATTTGGCAGCTTTATGCTAATTAAATAATGAAGGGTATTAATTTTATATATGGTATGTAATTCAATGAATGGTAGGGAAGGAACGATTTACACCACGTTAAATTAATAACCTCACTGTACCAGACTTAGAAACAAGTAGGCTACATCACATACCCTTGATACAGCGGTAAGCCTGGAACAAATGTCTTCCGGTGGCGAATTCCGGACGTCTCACATAGTGGTAAAGTTTTAGCCTGCCATAGCTAATACAAGGCTAATTTAGATAGATATGATGAGGACGCTGTACAGTTCACTAGCCACATCAGTGTGTGTGAGGATTCTGCCCGACTATGCACAAGTGGATCCAGAGTTGAAGACCAGTCTCCAGATGCGAAGATACATTGTACATCACCGCATCAGGGCAAAGAAATATCTGGCGATACTCGAAATAAAGTTATTTTACGTGGAGTTCCGTAGCAGTGACGAGCCTTATACATAAGTTGGCACAGAATTCATTAACAGTCACCGCCAAAGAACTCCGTACATACATCTTACAAATATTGGAAATCCTAATATATTAGATACTCCGCGGGGGAGGTTCACATTTTCAAAAAGAGGTTTAAATTGAAAATGTGGACATTTTATTGAAAAGAAATGAAGAAAAAACATACACGAAAAATATAAGTAACGAACAAATCAAACTACATTAAAAATAAAGGAACATATATACAATATTTAAGCCTGGGCAAAAAATTGATCATGAACTTAACATATATACAAAGAACAAAATCAAAACTCAGGAACCAGCTCAAATAATTATCACACTGCATCATCGGCGTAAAGGCGCGATATCTTATTCCTAGTTTTAGCAGCACAATCACGCTCAGCGCGTCGCGGTTTCACAACCATCTCAACATCTGAACCAGTGTCAGATAAGTTTTCCTCAAGAGGCTCGCTCTCGCACTTTAACAGCAAAATTAAAGAGGTGCAATGTCTATAAACTAATTCTCTTGTTTTACCTTTTAGAATATGGGCAGACGTAGCTTCACCAAGAGAATTAACGGTAACATCCTTAACAATACCCATTGGGTAGTTGCATTGTTTTGTATTGGGCTCCACCAACAAAACAATATCTCCAACAGACAAGACCTTGTGAGAAACAGGCTTATACCTATCTCTTTTATCAACAGCCTGAGAAATCAACTGTACAAGAAATTCATGATGATAAATTTCTCGTAAACCATCATTAACAGACTTCAATTTTTCGAACTCTTTATTAATGTTTGACGAATTACAACTATAAGTCGGATCATGTGAATTGTCTGAAAATAACTGAGGAATCACGTCTAAAGTAATGAGTTCTCTACCTCGCAACATCATTTCAGGAGTTATTACACGGGGAATGTCATTAGAAAAATAACCACGCAAACTATCCTTGAAAGCAATGGGTCTACGATTGACTACATGACAAACTTTAGATATGAGCAGTTGGAAATCTGGAAAATCAAGTATTTTCTTACCGAGAGACTTTGATATTAAACGTTTAGTTTGTTTGACACAACTCTCTACAAGGCTCCCTAAACTACTATTGCCCTTAGCATATTGTTCAAAAGAAGGCTTAGAAATACCGTGCTCCTGGAAGAAATGATTACATTCATGATCACTTAAAGAATCCGTTATTATTTTCGAACCCGAAACTATCTGACTGCCTAGGTCAGATAAACATAGTTGGAATAAACTGTGCTCGTAAATATGCATTTGTATGCTTCTGAGAAACTCTTTAGTGTCTGCCGAGTAACAGATTTGTAATGAGATCGCTCTAGTCCACAAACACGTAATTATAAGTAGCCAAACTTTTTTAGTGTTACCACTCTCACGATCCTTTACACTGAATGGACCAATATAGTCTACAAACACATTAGCAAACGGGACTTGAGTTGGATTACTCCTAAAATCTCTGTAGGAGTTCTGAGATATCTGAATCGGTTTCTCGTTTACCTTTCTACACGTTACACATGTTTTAAGAATCTTCCTAATAGTTGAAAATCCGCGAAGGATCCAAAATGTTTTTCTTATTTCTCTCAATACTGTATACAAACCGGCGTGCAAAAACCGTGCATGAGTTTCTAAAACAATCAATTTAACCAAGTAAGAATCATGAGGCAACAATATTGGATGAAATGAAACATGTTTACTTTTTACTCTAATAATACCCTGTTCATCCATATATAAATTCATTTGGAGTACCAAGTTAGGAATGTTTTTAACGGGTACTTAATTTGCATGAAAAAATCTAATTATATCATTAAATTTTATAAGCTGTTCCCTCTTGATCAACATATTAATAACAGCAGTCTTATCTTCATCAATAGTATTAATTTTACCAATTCGCAATTTGAGCTTATTAATGAACTTCATTACATTACTACATACTCTTACAAGCTTACCAAAGCAACTGTACTTCTCCAGAGGCACCACATGATCTATCTCCTCATCAACATAGCTCACACAAAGATAAGAGTTCATACCTTCCGACGCATTACCTTCCGTCTCATCTTCCTTCAAGTCCACGGTAGTATTTGGAACAATAACTTCCATATCCGGTTGATCCGGATTGTCCAACAGATGATTGGGGCCACTCAGGTAATTAGTAGTCTTCAGTTGGTTATAGCTAACCTGTCTGGTTACGAAATCTGCAGGATTCTCCTTGCCTGCAACATATCTGAAAGTGATCTGTTTAACCTGGCATAAATCATCAAGTCTTTTAAGCCTATTTAATATGAATACAGTTCTCTTCTGCATTTTGTCAAAATTAACAAAATAGGAACGTATCCACGACAAGCTGACCATGCTATCAGTGTACACATATAGTTTATCAATGTGAATAGGAACATCATTTTTACTGGAACCAAGATCATCATACAGATCTATCAGGATCTCTGCGGCAAATACTACACCTTGGCATTCCAAACTTGGGATGGATTTCTTCACAGTGCTACAATTAATCAACCTGTTCTTAGAGAGAACGAAAGAAATCTTATTAGTAGTCTTATTAATTAGATGAACTACAGTCCCATAGATAGCAGCGGAAGCGTCAGAGTAAGCCACAAGGTCATAAACACTATCCCTTAATGTACCTACGAATCTAGGTAGATTAATCTGAGGTGTTCTATTGACTTGTTTGCAAATATTAAGCCAAGTCCCTTGTAATTTCTGAGGCAATACAGTGTCCCAGTTCAATGATTTATTCACCTGTAAACTCTGAAGGAATAACTTAGCTCTATTCAGCATTGGCGAATAAACATTGAAAAGATCATAGACAGAATTCAGCGAAGAAAGTATCTTTCTTCTAGTATTTGCAGCGGAATCAAGGTTAATAACATAAGGATTCAAAGTATCATACTTCCTATTCCACTGCATACCGAAATATTTCACTACAGTATCTGTTACAACACCTTGCTCCATATCTGCTTTCGATTGCAAATCTAAGTCATTTGTAGCAAATTGCTGAAGGCCAAACTTATAATCATCAAATATCAAAGGTAACTTCTCATAATAGCTATTCAAGGAAATTTTACTGTTTGATGACACTAATCCATTATCCATATAGATATTGTTGTAAATAGACTTTTTCAATTCAACCATATCGGCATCATCATTGTCGGTATCTAATATAAGCATTTTATACAAGGTGAGCATAAGTATTGTAGGACTTGATCTTAATCCAAAACTTAATCTAAGATTCCTATAAGCAATGAGCGAATAATCGCACTTACCAACATTTTTGAACCAGAGACAGAGAAGCTTATTCTGGTCGCATTCATTCAAAGCTATATTCAAAAAAGTTTTTTTCAGATCGAATATTAATATATACTCGTCAAATCGTGACAGCAACAAAGTAGTAATAAGTTTACTGTTTAAACATGGACCTGGAAGGAGGGCATTATTATGGCTAACGGCATTTGGCTTATCAGCACTTTTTTCACATAAGTTAGACAAAAATACAACCCTAACTTTAGTGGTATCCCTATCAGTTTTGAATATTCCCATATGAGGGAGAAAACTACAAGTAGGATGCTCTCTCATAAACCCGTCAACATCTTCTATCCTCTCAATAATACCTAATTCTTCCTGCTCTTTGAAAACATCATCGTAGGACTCTAATTTATTCTTACTCTTCAATTTAGACAGATT
Organism: Caprella mutica; assembly: GCA_947561585.1. Lineage (NCBI taxonomy): Eukaryota > Metazoa > Arthropoda > Malacostraca > Amphipoda > Caprellidae > Caprella > Caprella mutica. Next base: position 19,240 of record CANNZV010004947.1, read on the forward strand.
AGAAAACAAAATTTTCTTACTAAGGTTATAATTAGTGCCTAACAGATGTTTACATTGTGGATTCCAAGGTAGTGGCATAATCATTCTACCTTCAAAGTTACGGTCAGCATTAGTTAAAATATAACTAATAATTTTATCATTAGTCTCATCTGACTCGCTACAATTTTGATTGTCATAATTGAAGTATTTACTACTTTCCATATCTAATGCTTCATGAGTAGCATTTTTAAGTTTATCTTCCAATAATGAACCCTTTTCGCTTAAAACTTCAATACTGGTATTCATACAAACTGAACTTTCACTGTTGGGAGACATATCAGAAAATACGGAATTCTTACTAAAATCACATAGAAAATTAGACACTTCCGTGCATTTAATATTCTTTAAATGCATCAAATTACTTTCAATTTGCCCGATATCCCCAGTCAAAATAGTACCCAAATTAGAAGATATAAATACAGAACAATTGGAATTATCACCAAACACTTCAGTTTTAGGAATTAATAACCGGTTTACATCAGAGCCCATTATTAGGTTAATGCTATTTTCATCTGACGAAAGAAGAATACGATCAGCTAACCTATAACCTTTCGATGAAAATTCTCTTACTATATTATGCATGCTATCAGTATGCAATTTTACATCAATGGAAGGAACTACTATAGCTTCAATGTTATGCAAAATATCCCTAATAAATATAGGAACCTCAACTATATTAGTTTTGATAGGTCGTTTTGAATTGAAACCATTGATTACTAAATCAATATCAGTTTTAATTTTCTTCAAATTTAAACTATCAGCAATATCAGCAGTTATAAAGTTTCTCTGAGATCCAGTATCATAAAGAACTCTGTAATTAGTACTTTTTTCAATACCTAATGAGATCGAAAATGTAGGCAAAATAACATCATCATTATTCACAGTGTTATTATAATGAACAATGGACAAATTAGAATTTACAGATTTCCTATTAGAATCTCTATTCTCAGCACTATTGTGACACAAAAAACTTAAATGCGCACCACTACAATTTAGACAAGGACTGGCAAATTTAAAACGACAATCTTTCTTCCTATGATTAGTAAACGAACACTTACTACAATGACCTAATGATTCTAACTTATCAATTTTGTCAGATGGATTGGAATAGGTATGACACCCTCTAAGGTCGTGAGTAATATTTTCACGTTTATCTGCCCTGCACAACTGACACTTACGAATAGGCTTAGTTTCGATTTTGACTGCAAAGTTACTAGTAGTTTTCGACTTATTAGGTGATGCCTTCTGTTGTACAGAATTAGAATTGAAGGAATTGGTTTTGAATTTATTTCGTTTTTCAGCAATCTGTTCATTCAACTTCATATATCTATCTGTAGCAACAAATATATTAGACATAATTTGATCTAGGTTAGGTTTAGTATTATTAGTAATTTGAATCAATTGAGACTGAAATCTATCATTCAGCGATGCCCAAACAAAATACTGAATAATAGTGTCAACATCTATATTCAATGATTTAATTGTCGAGATGATAGTACGTAAACCGCCGATAAATTCGTAAACATCATCAATTATCGACAAATCAAGCTTTGAAAGTCTGGCTATCACGTCATACTTTTGAGTAAGGTCAGAGGCAAACGCTTCGGTTAACTATTCTTTGGCTAATGTATAAGTTTGTTCACCTGAGTCAAGCGATTCTATTAAAGATTTAGGTCCTTCATGAAGCTGACCTTTCAAGTAGATAAACTTTTCATAATCCGAGAGATTATGCTTATCTAAAATAGACTCAAGTGCATAGAGAAATTTCCCTAGACTTTCATTTCTACCATTACTGAATGTAGGCAAAGATATAGTTGGAAGTTTGATCTTAGTTAAATTAAGAGAAGAATTAACATTAGGTTGACCAAATAAAGGACTAGCAGGAGGAAAATTAGAACCATCATTACCACTATTTACAGGATCTAATATTGATAAGGATTCAGTAATCCTATCGGAGTATGTCTCCTGATCTGAGAGAATGGTATCAATATCTCCCTCGTCCTCGGACTTTAACTCAAATATATTCTGATCAATATCATCAAGCTTCTCTCTAAGGGTTAACAACTTCTGACTATACTCAAATTTCTTAGCAAGAGTTAAAGATTCAAAATTAAGTGCATTAGATACAATAGTGTAAATGCGCGTTACTTGCGCTCTCAAATACTTTCGAGTTTTAATTAATGCCTGACATTGTCCGTCTAGTGATTTCGCACTAGAAGAACTTGCTTCAACAAGATCCTTCATTTTTCTAGTTTTTTTTTATACAATGAATAAATGACACAGATTATATACTATAATACAGAATCACAAATAGAAAAAGAATCAGTTATAGAAATAGAATCACAAATAGAAAAAGAATCAATAATAGAAATAGAATCACAAATAGAAAAGTATTACCTTGCAAGACGAACTGGTGACACCACCGAAACACAGCCCCGGCTCAACCGTTCATCCCCATACTGGCCACCATATCTTGAATTTAGTAATTTAAGTTATTTAAGGGGACCGTCCGTAAATTTTCTAAACAAATTTATTAATAAAGCTACGGTTATGAAACTTAGTTCCTAAATATAAAATTGAATAATATTATGTTTTTGTTCTTGGCATTTTTTCGATTAGACGCATAGAAAACAAGTTATTCGAATTTCGAACGAATTTCGAACTGGGTATTCAAACATGTACTCCTAATACAGTTTTGTAGCTACGGGTTTGCGGTTTTTTTCATTCGATTTTCCTGGTGATTCTCTACAAAAGCCCGAGGATCGATTTTTGAATTTCGAATTAGTTTACGAAAAATTTGATTTTTCGTGAAAAAACTAAAATTTTCAAAAAAAAAAAAATTATATTTCCAAAAAAAAAAAATTAAATTTCGAAATTCAAAAATCGATTCTAACGCTTTTGTAGAGAATTACCAGGAGAATCGAATGAAAAAAAACGCAAACCCGTAGCTACAAAACTGTATTAGAAGTACATGTTTGAATACCAAAAAGTTAGTAATTTTTCAACTGCAAGAAAAATGAGTTCAAAGTTTTTATTTGGACTATGTATGGCACTAAATCCCCGCGGGGCGAAGTGCCCCGCTATTACTACTCAAAGGTAGTGGGTATCACTGGGCGCCACCCAGCTCTCTGTAGTAAAGTTTTACATAGCCAAACAACAACCGCTACAGAAAAAAAAAAAAAAAAAAACGAACACCCATCAATATCCTCCGGGTTGATAGTCATGGGAGGGTCCAGCCTCATCACGCCGTCGACGCTTCGGTGTCATCTTTGCTGGTGTACTAGCCTCACTATTCCTTCTCTTCAGAGTTGTCTTTTCAGTAGAAAGACCCAGACGTGTCAAAAGAAAGCCATGAACATTACCAAAGTTATGAACAAGAGCTGTATCAGTAGTGACGAACTGAACTCTGTCGAGTTTAGCGTCCTTCACTTTGAGAACTCTCGTCCACAACTGCCAGATCTATTTTATTAGAATGCTTCTGAGAGGCTAACTTTGAATAACAGTTAGCCAATTGTGAAACAATGATGTAATTAGCAGCCACTTAGCTAGGCACGCATGTGCCAAATCTAAGAGTTAGGCGGCTCACCCACGCTGTGCCAGATGTAATGGCGCGCCAAATTTCAAGCTCCCAACCCCTGTGGAAGGGGAGGGGGGTGATAAACAGCTGATTTTTCTTTGTGAGATCAATCTTAGTAATATAAACAAGCTATTTAAGCAATAAAAAAAATATTGAAAATTTAGTGATTTAATCACGGACGGTCCCCTTAATTTTAGTACTGGTTATTCAATTTTAGTTTAGTACTTCAGTAATTATTTAATAGTTATAGCTTATAAAAAGGTATATAACAAAAATTGATCAAATACTAAAGTTTTATTATGATTAAGTACAAACTGCAACAGTATTAATAACAGTTAAAAGTTAAAGTTTTAAACAATAACATGATGAATTACGGCAGATGAAGGAGCGCAGCTGTGTTTCGCTGACAATCACCTGTAGATAGAAAAATAGAATAATTAAGTTGTGGAATGAAACTATGAGAATGAAAATAGAAAGGATTTAATAAAGTACTTTAGTTTTAGTAATGTAACCTTATGGTTACTTAATTGTAATTAAAGGTAATTTAGTTCGATAGAACATAAAGAGTAATAGTAAGTTAGTAATTCATGATATGATAATATATATTATCATATCGACTGGAATAAGATTATCCAACAAGTAATAAGAGTAATGGAGTAATTTGGCAGCTTTATGCTAATTAAATATTGAAGGGTATTAATTTTATATATGGTATGTAATTCAATGAATGGTAGGGAAGGAACGATTTACACCACGTTAAATTAATAACCTCACTGTACCAGACTTAGAAACAAGTAGGCTACATCACATACCCTTGATACAGCGGTAAGCCTGGAACAAATGTCTTCCGGTGGCGAATTCCGGACGTCTCACATAGTGGTAAAGTTTTAGCCTGCCATAGCTAATACAAGGCTAATTTAGATAGATATGATGAGGACGCTGTACAGTTCACTAGCCACATCAGTGTGTGTGAGGATTCTGCCCGACTATGCACAAGTGGATCCAGAGTTGAAGACCAGTCTCCAGATGCGAAGATACATTGTACATCACCGCATCAGGGCAAAGAAATATCTGGCGATACTCGAAATAAAGTTATTTTACGTGGAGTTCCGTAGCAGTGACGAGCCTTATACATAAGTTGGCACAGAATTCATTAACAGTCACCGCCAAAGAACTCCGTACATACATCTTACAAATATTGGAAATCCTAATATATTAGATAATTGTATTGACATCACTACTACTAAAAAAAATATATATATTTTTTTTTTAATAGCCTCAGAGTAGTAAGTAAGTTATACGAACTTACTTCAGTTGCCCAGATTTTTCTGCTTTCAATCATACCAATGACATTACTCTGTGTGTTGAAAATTGACGGAGAAGATACATTTATCGCACCCATGTTTTCTTCCATATTTCGATTTTTACGAAAAAGTGTGATCTTTTCCAGAAACAAAAAATATTCAAAAATAATTTAATATATGTGTATCAAATTTCAATGTTTTACGATTCATAATAAAGAAAAAGTTTTTTAAGTGGGACAAACCCTCTTGAAGACTTAATTGATAAGAAATTAGGTAATTAGGCCCCGCTTTAATTACACCCCACATTTATAAGATTGGTAATTATTTCGAGACAGGTCTCAAACTAATTACCGGAGAAAACGGAGATAATTTTTTATGATTATTTCACGGTAACTAAAAAAACATCAATATGTTTCTAGATGAAGTTATCAGAAGCAATTGGACTACTCTAGAGAGAGGAAGTGTTAAAGCGATTGCAGGACGCTAAGGAAGACGGTGTAAAATCTTATTTAGTTTCAGTTATATCATTTCTCCAATAAATTTTGTTTCAGTTATATCATTTCTTCATTAAATTGACGGTAGATTACCAGTCACGTGACCCAAAAATAAGGATTTTAGCGTCCCGCAAGACGCGATATTATTTTGGCCGCTGACTCACCACTTGGTTCTGTGTTATCGCGCGGTTCCAAATTTTCGAACACTTAAAATTCACAATATCATCATTATTTAAGTCTTGCTTCAATTGGTATTCATGATACCAATTAGAATAGAAGTTAAATAATCATTATTATAATTTCTTTTTTGACGTGTCTGAAAATGTTGAACCAACCAATAACTTGGAACTTAGTACTCTACTACCAAAAATATTTCACAGAGCATAAAATTGCAGTTTGTTCAATGTAACATAATAATTATAAAAATTAAAGTATCTATTATTTACTCACCTATTTTGAGTGAGAGTTAAGCCATTTGGTTGGATATTACGATTTTTAATAAATTACCTAATTATATAGTACTCTAACTCTAAAACAATTTTTCTCATTATAACTCATAGAAAATGAGATTTATATTCAAGGAGTGACAACTATATATCTTTTATATATCTCTTGTTACTTTTCTTCTCTTTAATTACCGTATGGAAATTAATGTGAATCGTGACTTGGTAACTAAAGCAGGGCCTGCCTGTTCTTTCTGAGCCATAACTACCTACCTTCATATGGATACGTACATAACTGCAATAAATATTGCATAAAATCTGTGAATAACAATTAAAAAATCGAATATAAATATACAGTTGATTCTAAAAAAGTCTTAAAGCTTATAGAATCTGTAAATTAAAAAATAGTATACAAGAAATATTAAAAAACTTCCTAAGTTACCGGTATTAAAATTTCTATATATTGGTTAAAACAGTAATCTTTAAATTTCTTTTCAAAAACATAGTTTGACATTTGTTGTCTTAAAAATTCTGGAAGTTTATTAAAAGCTTCTATTGATCTGAAAATAGTAAAATTTCTTTGATTTTCTAATCTAATAGGAGGTAGGTTCAAATTTGTGCCCCTTGTATGATGATTGATGATTATGGGAGGGGATAAAATTAATAAAATATTGTTCTAAAAGATCTGGTTCATAAAAAAGTGCTTTCCTTAAGAATGATAATAAAAAATAATCACATACATCATCGAATTTAAGAATCCTAATTTTAAAATACATTGTGTTGGTTGGCATTAAAGGAGTAAAATTTTCATCTCTTTTTACATTTAAAATAATTCTTAGAACATCATTTGATAAAATTCTGAAGCGACTTAAATGGACGTTAAAAGTTTTGCCATAAAAAATGATAGACTGTGTATAAATAGAATAAGCTAATGAATAGTAGATTAAAATTAGTGACTTTCTATTAAAATAGGGTTTGGTTGAATGGATAACACCTTTTACTTGGCTGAGTTTCCTAGCTATTGTGTCAATATGCGGTTTAAAAAATAGTTTATTGTCGATTAAAAGGCCTAGGTATTTAAAATCATTTACATATTCTAGCTGAACATTATTAAAATAGGTGGGAGGGAACACTTTAATCGTTCGTGCATTAAAAATCATAGCTTTTTTTGGAAGAAATGGTCTATTAGTGAAAATTGATCAGAGAATTCATTTGGTGAATACCTAGTTGGCTTATCTATAGTTGGGTAAAAAGAATGTCCAGATACTAAATTGATAAAATTATTAATGCTATTGAGGTGAAGAGAATTAAAAAGATCAATATTAAAATCCCCACATAAAACAGTATCAGAATTAGCAATAGACGGCAATAAAATATCGTTTAAAAAATCACACATAGAGTCAATAGAGTAAGAGGGGGGTCTATATATACAACACAGATTGAATTTTAAATTAGGATTACTAATTGATAATGTTGAAATTTCCAGGTTATTATTGATGGATGATAAAACCTCATCCCTATTAACTGTTAAAAAAGGATTTGTAAAAATAACAATTCCGCCCCCATTTTTATTTCGGTATATGCTATGTTTGTTAAAACCTTCAAGATAAAAGCAATTGTCAAAATTTTCTTCTAGCCACGTTTCCGTGATACAAATTATATCGAATGATTTCTTTTGTCGCAGTGCTAAAAATGCTTGTAGTTTTGCGAAGTTACGCCTCATACTCCTAATATTAACTGCTAAAATACTAATAGAACTGTTAAGAATGATAAAATTTAAAAAATTGTCTAGGGTAAAAATGTTGCAAGTTACACTAGGATATTCATTGTTCTGGTCATTGAATAAAACATTCGGAAACTCAGGAAGGGGCGGCATTTTCAGTTATACGTTGGTCTATTGAATGGGTTTTGCAGAAGGAGTTAAGTGAATCTAAATTGTTAATTATAAAATACCTAGGGTTCTTCACAATTTTAGTACAATTATTCCCTGCGAATACATAAGCTGAAGCAATTTTGTTACCGTTCTCTTTTTTTAGTAGTTTTAGTTTGTACAGAAGCTGGGACCTATTCTTTGTTAGGTAGTCATTCACGAAAATACCAGATGGTTTCTTACGTTTAAATGCTTTCAGAATTTCGATTTTTTATTCTTTGGAATTTACTTTCACTTTCAAATGTTCAATCTTATTTTCTCTAACGCTGACACCAGTAATCACCTCACAGTTTAGATTTTCTACGTAGTTTTGAACTATTTTTAAAACCTCAGATTTGAAATCCCTGCTTTCCTCTCCGTTTTTATTTATTTCACTATGCTCGTTTTTCGCACCCTCTTGTGTTGCATTAATGACTTCACTTTCCTTCTTCCCGCCCCTTGCGATGATCTCTCTACAGATGTCACCGTCTAATTTGATGTAATCGGCTAGAGAGTCCTGCTCGATCTGCTCCAGTCTATCTTCAAAATTCTGTAATTTCGACGATGGGTATTGGCGGTTAAGTGTGTTTGTTACTGCTTTACTGTAGAGCATGGGTGGTAATTCCGGTATCTTAAAGTCTCCCTCCTGCCCTAGTAGATTGTTGAACCTAGCTTCTAAATTAGAATTTTTTTCTTCAAGGTTTTCAATTTTTCTCAGCAGTTTCGAGGTAAACTCAGATAGTGAGATCAATAAGTTTGTGATCGTTTATGTAGGTAGATCTTCGGTTGCTTTCGGTCTGCCTACTTTTCTCTTCTGTGGCTGAAACTTCTTCAATTTTTTGATGGTAGCAGCAAGTATATTTGCTTCACCTCTCAAATTGGAAATTTCAAAGTCAGATTCCGAATCCGAACTAAAATCAGACAATTCGTTCACGGGAGATTTCGAACGAGTACAAGAAGGCTTGATTACCGTTGTTTGCTATCATGAAACTATTTGAATTCAGAAGCACTTATTTTATCACAGTGGAGCGTCTCAGACACCTGACGTCTACTCAGAGATGTGCTCCCTATGTACTCCATATGATAGGAACAACATAAATGTATACGAGTTCACTCTGTTTAAACAATTACAGTGGTTTCAATATTAAGGTTAAGACAATTTTTTTTTAAAATAACAAAAGATCATAAAAGATAGAGAATAGAAATACGTGACATCCCCATGATAGGCACAAAGAATTATTCAATTTAACAACGAAATTAAGTCTATGAAAAGTGACCCTGATAATTCAAAATATACAAAGTTTTTCTGAATCACAATTTTATATAAAAATAAATAAATTAAGTTCTCGAATAGAGTGAAGTCAATTTGCATTTTTGAAACAAGTTCCTAAGTCCATATATTTCTTATTACAATATGATAAATTTGATGCCAAAATTAGAAATACTGAAAATTTACCATATTAGTCAGCATTCACTGATCTTATCAATTCAAAGAAATCCAACTTTGAATTTCTTTGGATTTCTTTGATCCAACTTTGGATCAATTTTTGCAATGTGCCTAAATGACTATATTGACTTCATTGAACAAAACCAATCTTAGATTTATTTAATTTACTTCTGAATCAAGTAATGAGATGCCCAGGTCAAATTACCAAATGGTCTATGCATGCATCAGGTTAAGTAAATGCGGATTTTGAGCCACTTCAATTTTAGGTCTTACAGACTTTGTACAAAGTTAACATTTTAATATATTATTTAGATTGCATTATAAATGAGATAAAATTATAAAAAAATAATAAAATGATGGTATTTCAGAAAATAAGGAAGTGGCTCAAAATTGAAGATTTTGATTTTGAGCCACTTTTCAAAAATACCTACTAAATGACATTTTGTCAACAAGAAATATATGTATTATGATTATAAATAAATAGAGCACAAAATAAAATAAAAATTTTTTTCAGTTTAATGGATATTAAAAAACAGTGGCTCGTATCGAACATAGACCTCCATTGAAATAGCAAATTGAGCCACTTCAACAAATATTCTAATCAAGCTAAATTTTATGTTTTCCTTGTGAAAACACGCGTATTCATTATAATTCAAGATGTGCTAATGAGAAAGAATTAATAAACATTGTGTAATATCATTGATAACGAGAAAATAATCATTAGTGGCTCAGAATTCCTCTACTAGCGATATATTTCTATTCTGAGTCACTAGAATGCAATGTTATATTTTCTTCCCTAAAAGTGCTAAACCATATCTTTAGATCCTTAAAGAGTATTATTTATGCGTGCAACTAGACCATATTAGCATATATTTATCCGTAATGAATCGGAAAACTGGAAAAATGTCTATCTATAAATAATTCACTACCTAGTAGCTCAAAATGCGTGGATAGGCACAACATTTCAATTCGGAGCCACTAGAATGATATCTTTTAATTTCTGCCCTAAAAGTGCTAAACCATATCTTTAGATCCTTAAAGATTATTATTTATGTGGCAAACTATACCTTATTAGTAAATATTTATCAGTAATGAATCGATCAACTATGTAACAGTCATTCTATAAACACTTCACTACCTTCTGGTTCAAAAATGCGTGGATAGGCACAACATTTCAATTCTGAGCCACTAGAATGATATCTTTCAATTTGTGTCCTGAAAATGCTAAACCATATCTTTAGATCCTTAAAGATTATTAATGTACCCAAATATACCTTATTAGTATATATTTATCAGTAATGAATCGATTAACTTTGTAACAGTCTTTCTATATATAATTCACTACCTTCTGGTTCAAAATACGTGGATAGGCACAACATTTCAATTCTGATCCCTAGAATGATATCTTTCAATTTGAGCCCGGAAAGTGCTAGTCCATATATTTGGATCCTTAAAGATTATTATTAATGTGCCCAATTATACATTATTACTAGCTATTAAACAGTAATGAATCTATCAACCTTGTAACAGTATTTCTATAAATACTTCACTACCTTCTGGTTCAAAATACGTGGATAGGCACAACATTTAAATTCTGAGCCACTAGAATGATATCTTTTAATTTCTGCTCTGAAAGTGCTAAACCATATCTTTAGTTCCTTAAAGATTATAATTAATGTACCAAACTATACCATATTAGTATATATTTATCAGTAATGAATCTATCAACTTTGTAACAGTCTTTCTATAAATACTTCACTACCTTCTGGTTCAAAATACGTGGATAGGCACAACATTTAAATTCAGAGCCACTAGAATGGTATCTTTCTAATTTCTTTTCTAAAAGTGCTAAACCATATCTATAGTTCCTTAAAGATTATTATTAATGTGCCCAATTATACATTATTAGTAGCTATTTATCAGTAATAATCTATCAACTTTGTAACAGTCTTTCTATAAATACTTCACTACATTCTGGTTCAAAATACGTGGATAGGCACAACATTTAAATTCTGAGCCACTAGAATGGTATCTTTTAATTTCTGCCCTAAAAGTGCTAAACCATATCTATAGTTCCTTAAAGATAATTATTAATGTGCCCAATTATACATTATTAGTAGATATTTATCAGTAATGAATCTATCAACTTTGTAACAGTCTTTCTATAAATACTTCACTACCTTCTGGTTCAAAATACGTGGATAGGCACAACATTTAAATTCTGAGCCACAAGAATGATATATTTTAATTTCTGCCCTAAAAGTGCTAAACCATATCTTTAGATCCTTAAAGATTATAATTAATGTGCCCAACTATACCATATTAGTATATATTTATCAGTAATGAATCGATTAACTTTGTAACAGTCTTTCTATAAATACTTCACAACCTTCAAGTTCAAAATACGTGGATAGGCACAACATTTAAATTCTGAGCCACTAGAATAGTATCTTTTAATTTTTGCCCTAAAAGTGCTAAACCATATCTATAGTTCCTTAAAGATTATTATTAATGTGCCCAATTATACATCATTAGTAGATATTTATCAGTAATGAATCTATCAACTTTGTAACAGTCTTTCTATAAACACTTCACTACCTTCTGGTTCAAAATACGTGGATAGGCACAACATTTAAATTCAGAGCCACTAGAATGGTATCTATCTAATTTCTGCCCTAAAAGTGCTAAACCATATCTATAGTTCCATAAAGATTATTATTAATGTGCCCAATTATACATTATTAGTAGCTATTTATCAGTAATGAATCTATCAACTTTGTAACAGTATTTCTATAAATACTTCACTACCTTCTGGTTCAAAATACGTGGATAGGCACAACATTTAAATTCTGAGCCACTAGAATGGTATATTTTAATTTCTGCCCTAAAAGTGCTAAACCATATCTATAGTTCCTTAAAGATAATTATTAATGTGCCCAATTATACATTATTAGTAGATATTTATCAGTAATGAATCCATCAACTTTGTAACAGTCTTTCTATAAATACTTCACTACCTTCTGGTTCAAAATACGTGGATAGGCACAACATTTAAATTCAGAGCCACTAGAATGGTATCTTTTAATTTCTGCCCTGAAAGTGCTAAACCATATCTATAGTTCCTTAAAGATTATTATTAATGTGCCCAATTATACATTATTAGTAGATATTTATCAGTAATGAATCTATCAACTTTGTAACAGTCTTTCTATAAATACTTCACTACCTTCTGGTTCAAAATACGTGGATAGGCACAACATTTAAATTCTGAGCCACTAGAATGGTATCTTTTAATTTCTGCCCTAAAAGTGCTAAACCATATCTTTAGTTCCTTAAAGATTATTATTAATGTGACCAATTATGCATTATTAGTAGGTATTTATCAGTAATGAATCGATAAACTTTGTAACAGTCTTTCTATAAAAACTTCATTACCTTCTTGTTCAAAATACGTGAATAGGCACAACATTCAAATTCTGAGCCACTAGAATGATATCTTTTAATTTCTGCCCTAAAAGTGCTAAACCATATATTTAGTTCCTTAAAGATTATTATTAATGTACCAAACTATACCTTATTAGTAGATATGTATCAGTAATGAATCGATCAACTTTGTAACAGTCTTTCTATAAATACTTCACTACCTTCTGATTCAAAATACGTGGATAGGCACAACATTTAAATTCTGAGCCACTAGAATGATATCTTTTAATTTCTGCCCTAAAAGTGCTAAACCATATATTTAGTTCCTTAAAGATTATTATTAATTTGCCCAATTATATATTATTAGTAGATATTTATCAGTAATGAATCTATCAACTTTGTAACAGTCTTTCTGTAAATACTTCACTACCTTCTGGTTCAAAAAACGTGGATAGGCACAACATTTAAATTCTGAGCCACTAGAATGGTATCTTTTAATTTCTGCCCTAAAAGTGCTAAACCATATCTTTAGTTCCTTAAAGATTGTTATTAATGTGACCAATTATGCATTATTAGTAGATATTTATCAGTAATGAATCTATCAACTTTGTAACAGTCTTTCTATAAATACTTCACTACCTTCTGATTCAAAATACGTGGATAGGCACAACATTTAAATTCTGAGCCACTAGAATGATATCTTTTAATTTCTGCTCTAAAAGTGCTAAACCATATCTTTAGTTCCTTAAAGATTATTATTAATGTACCAAGCTATACCTTATTAGTAAATATTTATCAGTAATGAATCGATCAACTTTGTAACAGTCTTTCTATAAATACTTCACTACCTTCTTGTTCAAAATACGTGGAAAGGCACAACATTTAAATTCTGAGCCACAAGAATGATATCTTTTAATTTCTGCCCTAAAAGTGCTAAACCATATCTTTAGATCCTTAAAGATCATTATTAATGTGCCCAACTATACCATATTAGTATATATTTATCAGTAATGAATCGATTAACTTTGTAACAGTCTTTCTATAAATACTTCACTACCTTCTTGTTCAAAATACGTGGAAAGGCACAACATTTAAATTCTGAGCCACAAGAATGATATCTTTTAATTTCTGCCCTAAAAGTGCTGAACCATATCTTTAGATCCTTAAATATTACTATTAATGTGCCCAACTATACCTTATTAGTAGATGTTTATCAGTAATGAATTGATAAACTTTGTACGTATCT
>CANNZV010004948.1:0-33102 GCA_947561585.1 Caprella mutica
CAACACTGGACAATAGTGTTATCTTCTCAGTATTGTTTAAGACACGAGCGCGAGTGCACGCGTATGTGTCGGTCTCAGAGCTGACAGAGTAAGCCGAGTATAAAGGCCTTTACACGGTAAGTGTTCAGCAAAGACAATACAAGATAGACGCTCAACTCCATGTTATAAAATACAGAGTATGTTTGCACTGACGTCAGCACTCTGACCCAACTTCTAGCCAATCAGCGTTAATGTATACTTACAACTTAGTGTCGTCTAAGACAATATCCTACCTATATAGGTTTATACTCGCTTGTTATACCTAGTTATGAATATTCTCCGAATAGAAGGTAGATTATATTCAAATACTAGATTGAACCACATTTGCGATCTTGTAAACTTAATTAATAATAAAGTAATTAGTTCTCTGATCCCTAATCAGTAAAGGATATTTATTTATATATCTAATGACTTCACACGTTAAAACTAAAGGTTATCCTTCTTTGAATTTCAAGGGGGGGGGGGGTTCGTACGTTTATTATTGTTTGGTGTGACGTATGTTACTGATCGCTTCTGATTGGTTGTTATTATTTTTGCATGTGCCCTATCAAGTTGAGCGTCTATCTTATATTGTCTTTGTGTTCAGTGCCACTTTGTGGTGACACTACTCTATTCCACGCCCAAACGCTCACCACAAAGTGCCACTGTCTGTCAGTAGCGATTGACAGACAATCAACAACCCCTTTCATTGGCCTAGTTGAAGAGCACCCATGCCTATGGAAAATAAAATCTAAAGATTATAAACATAAAACACGAACAGCATTAGTGTTTAATTGCAAATTAGATGCTAACCACGATACTAAAGTGTCAGTGCCCACCAAAGCACATCCTGCTCGTTTAAAGGCGCTGAGCTAATTGGTGGGCAGTGTGGTGAATAGTGGCGCTGATCAGTGCTCGTGTAAAGGCCCCTTAACGGTTCTCGTAAGCACAACAGCTGATGTTATCTTACACATTATTCTTTAAAATACTTCAGGTATCTGATCATTTTGCTCAATAATTTTCTCATCTTAGGACATTTAACTGATGTAAGAAGATTAATTGATGAATATTTAGGCAACAAATGCAATGTTTATATGACTTGAATAAGCGTTTGGTGGAGCGCGTACTAGATGCGTGCACTCTCCCTTGTTTATGAAACGTCACTGAGCTGTGTGCGATTACTCCCTGAACTGTCAGTCTGTCGCTAGGGTGACGTCATACGTGTGCTGTGACGTCACCACACGACACAGCGGAACGGTCACGCTTTTGTTGAGAAATCGTTACACCCCTCCCTCCTACTAGTATTTCCATGGTAGCCAGCAAAAAGCGTGAACCATCCCCTTAATATACCTTGGCTGCAGCAGTCCAGGCTTCTAACATTTTGTTTATACGTTTCTGTAGTCCAGTCCACTGCTAATACATGCATATTCACGGACTCACAGTGTATAGAATATAGTAGTGACAATTGAGACGGTTAGTGTACGTGACGTCATCACCGCAACACTCTAAATTAAATTTAAGACAATCGAGAAGAGTGTTAAATTATGAAAAAATGTTTTATTTATTGCCAATATAAGAAAAGAGTAAGGGGCATTCATTTATTAAAACTACTTGATTTTCGATTTTAGTCTGTTGTCTTAAAGGGGGGGTGCGGGTAAAATCAAACATTAGCTAAAATGTGTTTTATTGGAATCAGCATAATTAATTATGTATTATGACATATTTTGTTCGTCTGGGAAAAATCTATTTAAAGAAATAGTATTTAATTAAAATTAGGAATGCGCCATCTGGTGTCAAATAGCACAAGCTTCGTAGAATTTTTATTTTATGTAAACAAGTTTGATCGTGTTTATGTGCGTATCTGCATACCTATCAAATACCTACTACCTACCACGCTGCGCGGTTTTGGATACTGACTGAAATTCGTGCCTAGGTACCTCTTTAATTATTGTAAAATGCCAATGATTAGAAAATGTATAATAAAAAACTGCCCTTCAGGCTCAGTGAAGTCAAAACTAGGCTGATATTATCATATTTCAAAAGATTCCCATTGAAATTTGAAACAAAAACGATATTGTTTTTTGATATTGTTGCCAGTTGGGGTTAGACCTTCAACTTAGAAGTGACGTTATTTTATTGGACTCCATTCAATCTCTAAGAAGAATTCGAAAATATGCTGTCTCCATCATTGGACCATTTTAAACCGGAAGATTTCTACAATTTTGACTAGGCTACCTATTAGGCTATTTCATCAGTAGACAGACACAGAAATTTCGTTTAATACTGAAGCTTCAATCCCTCGATGTCTCAACTTCAGCCATTTCCTACTTCAGAAATTGATTTTCACTCTTGGTAAGTGAGTTTATTTTTCCTATCTACCTTACCTTCCTTCCTTGAGTTCCATAACTGTTACTTTCATGTTATCGTCTGCGTCTGAAACAAGAAGCTTCCTAAGGGCCTAAGGCTAACAGTTAGGTAGTAAGTAGTAGCTGCTGTTGGTAACTGGTAATTAGGTAACAGTAACACTAGCTTAGGACTTACATAAAACCTATGCTATATTCTACATAGTACCTACCAATTTGCCTAATTATAAACTAACTACCTACTACCTAGTTTGTTAGCCTTCTATATCATGAAAAATATTTAATCTCAAACTTTTATGTTTCAACTAAGAAAGGCAATATTTGTTTCCATTTAAACAAGAGGTGTGAAATAACCATAAAAAAGCATATCCTACCTATTGTGCTAAGGTTGATTACCTGAATTATGAATAGGTACCTACTAATAAGTTAATAGTCTAGCTTCTTCTTCAATGTATCATTGTATGTGACTGTCTGTATGTCAGTTAAAGCCAATTAATTGGTTTAAATTTTATTTTATTTCAAAAGGTCAAAACTCAGATATGTCTAATTGAATTGAAATTTTGAATTAATTCCTATGTTCCACAGTTCCCATGTTAATTTTGGCTTGAAATCATCAAATAATGAGCCAAATTGGCTTGGCTCAGAATTTATGTGAAAT
This sequence comes from Caprella mutica, assembly GCA_947561585.1. Classification (NCBI taxonomy): domain Eukaryota; kingdom Metazoa; phylum Arthropoda; class Malacostraca; order Amphipoda; family Caprellidae; genus Caprella; species Caprella mutica. Next base: position 3,040 of record CANNZV010004948.1, read on the forward strand.
TTTGGCTCAAAAATTGGCTTACAATTTTCCAGCCTCTAGAACATGGAACTGTGTTCCATAGAGTATAGACTAGTCACTAGACTCTAGTACATCACAGACTGTACAGTCTAGTGATTCTAGTAGATTAGGTACTTGTAGCCTTGTAGGAAGTTAGGAACTAGCCAACTGGGTACAGAGGTACCTAAGACTCTTATCTTAGTCTTCTTAAATATACTATTTAGAGTCTCCAGATTTCAAAGTGAGCACAAAGGTTCCAGTCAAGTACTAAGTAGACATTCCAAGGAGAAAAAGGAAATTTGAATTTAAATGTCTCAAATATAATTATGATTTCCTTGAAGTGGAAAATCTGCACCTGGCAGCCAAATTTAGATATAATTTCACAATAATATTATTTTTTTATAAAGAATTATATTAAGTAGCATTCTGATAAGATTTTAATCATTTCATAATTATATTTCTCAGATTCAGCCATTGTTGCAAGAAGGGACTTGGGAGAGAGTTATGAAGGACTGAGTTTCAAGCATTCTTTGAAGGAAAGTGTTCATTTCCCTGGCAAGATAAATGTTCAGAATAACTTAATATGAGAGGTAATTATGAGATTTGGCCTATACATACAAATTCTTATTAGCTATATAAATTTTCATATCAACAAACGAGCATATGTTTCCTCTTTGAACCAATTTTAGTAGCTACTTAATCAAATTCTTTGGCATCTTCATATTGAGTAGATACTATTGATCTATTACCCTACCTCAATTATGATCTTTTGAGAGTACTTGATATATATTGTTTAACATTTTTGCAAGATAACAGATAACACCCAATTAAATTCATTTTCAGGAAAAAAATAGTATTTGTAGAAGGAGACACTGCTATGTTGATAATACAAAGTAAGTTGGAAAATGAACTACAGAGAGAATTAGCTCCAATGCTTCAGCCCTAGTAACTCCCAGTGAAGAAATCTGCAAAATATTTAATTATCTACTCTATTCTCTTCTTAAAAAGTACATCTTTCATGGCTGGTGAAGTTTGCATTAGGAAATATTCGGAGGAAATGATTTTCAATGGCATCACTCATAGAGTTAAAATACAAATAATGAAATATGTGACATTTAAAAAATGTTTCTGCATCTACAATAAGGAAACTTTTTGGGTTACTAACTGTGAATTGAGAATTCAAATATCTGTCCTCAGTATACTTACATCCAAGATTGAGACTATTATTACATTTTCTAAGGGTTGCAACTTTTCTTAAAAGAGATGCATATTGCAAAAAATATGTATAAGATAAAGATCATAACAATTTACTCTCCTCCTTCAAAAATTCCATTTATTGTCATTTTGGGCATTAAATGAAGATATCTCTGAATTTCTACAAAGTATTTGTTCCATTTAGTTCACATATTAAGATGAATCAACAAACCTGTGTTATTTTATCTTGATTTAATCAACCATTACAATTCTGTGAATTTTAAGGAATATTCAGTAGGTATATAACTGTTTTTTTAAAGTTAATGAAGCATGTTCTGATCATGGGATCAAATTATTGTTAGAAAATAAATCTTATTCCTGTAATGTTTTAAGGAAATAGTTAATATTTGAAAGCTTGTCACATTTGTATTGTTTAATAAAACTAGCATATACATATGGTAACTTTATTGATAGAAAATCCTTGAATATGAACAGTAATGCTAAAAATTTAAAAATGTATAATAACTATTCATAAATAGACTCCTAATGATTGACAGTTATTGTTGAAAAAATTTTCACAAAAAAAAAAGATGATAGCTATTTATATAAACTGTATAATTAGCAAAGTTCCATTTTATTTATTAACAGTAATATTAAAGTTAAAATTTCTTAATTTAGAATGTATCTATTATCTAGCTATTTTTTGTGCTTTACTCAATTTCTTACTTTTCTTTATCGCTACCATTTATTTTCAACACATGATACTATTAAATTTTGGGAAACTATAAATTTTGATGCAATTGTGATTAGGGGATCAAGTTCTCCAGTGATGAGTTGAATAACCAGTGTGCAGGCAACAGTGAGCTGTGATGTATGGTGAGTAATCAGGCATCAGTCTGCTATGTTGTCTTGAGAGGATACCTGTGGAAATAGAAAATGAGAATTATTGTTTACTTGACTTTTGATATAAATTTTTTATAGGAAATGAATTGTGCAACAATGAGAAAAGTATAAATATAGTTATTCGCAAATTTTGAGATTAATTGATAATTAGATACACTAACTGAAACAAAACTGCCCACTTAATAATAATAATAAAATCTGCTTGAATTGCAATTAAGTGTAATTTAGGAATTAGTTGTAGTGGAGATTTATTTCAAATTGACTGATTGAACTGGTCTGACTCTCTGATATTGTCTAAAAACAAGTTACTTAAATTTGGATGTCACTCATCTAACTAGAGGATATAATATTTTTTGTAAACAAAATAGCTATGAACAATTTACAAAGCATATTTATGAATTAGGTAGTAATTACCACTACACTTTTGGTAAGAAGTTTCAATTTCAGTCTCTCAAAGTAATGAAAACAGGATAAAATCTACTAACTAGAGATATTGATCAATTTTAATGAAACAGCTTGTATAAAATGTATAATTTGTTCTCAAAAATCTTTTTTCTGTGCAATCAACATGCAGATATAGAAGTAAAAGAGCATCTGCTTGCAAAGAATCTTTCAAAAACATCACCAATAATACACAGTGTTTAATGAAGGTAAATGTACATATTCAAAATGAAAAACAGAAGGTCGGGTAGGGGTAAACCTATAAAGCAGGTAAATTGCGACACAGTAGCTAACTGTGGCATCTAAGTTTCTAACCACTGTAAACTTACAGAACACCTATAAAATTATCAGTTTCAAAACACACATTAAATTGAATTTAGCTATAATTTACAGGAATGTTTCGATAAAAATTATGTTCAACTGTTCAGCAGTTTTTAGAGACTTTCTTGAGAGGGCCGCAATTAGAAATTCAAGGGTAGCAATTTACTTAAGACTGTAGGAAGTGGTAAACACAGTTTACAATTTTTACAATCTTTGATTTCTTCCAATATTTTGATAATTTAAATGGATTCAACTAAGTAAAATTCATGTAAATTACTAAAATAAAGGAAGATATCAAAGATTGTTTTGTTTACACAGAAATTGTAAAATTTTTCCATATTCCGCAGGTTGGCTACCGTCTAAACCAGTGACCCAGTATGAAAATGAAAATACCAAGTAAAATAGTATGTCTCATAAACTCCAAAATGACTGTCTCAAACTCGCCATTAAAATGGCGAGTTTAGACATGCAATATTACCTGGTGAAAATATTAAAAATTTAAAATATGAGACTATTCCTATTTTCTGTGTGAACAATCCATTATTTTCTTCTATATTCAAATGAATTTAAGACAGAATTTTACTGAGAAGTAGGAACAAAATCAAGAGCCAAAATTAAGGATTTATTGGAGAACAGTTTACCAGTTGCTGTAAGTGTAGTTTGGGCACTGGGTGTGCTTCTAGCCCTAGGTAACCTACCTATCTGTCTTAGACTGTCTAGTGTCTGGCAGCATAATAATAATCTGACTCTGTCCTTTGATATCATTATATGTTTCAGTTTCTGAGTTTCATATGAAGTACTGAGACTAGAGAGTATCTACAAGACTACAGGGTGAAATGTACCTAGTAACCTAGGATCATCAGTGAGGCCGAGTAAGATGTTAGGACTATGAGCCTGAAAAAAAATAGGAACTTGGGTTTAACTGTTGCCAACTTACCTAGCACTGTAATCTCAACTCTGTTGTCTGCAAGGTACAGGTTACTGTATCCTGGTTGTCTGCAAGGTTCATGTTATTTGTAAACTGCTGGTTTAGGTTCTTTAGTCGAAGGCCGTAGCCCGTAGGCAGTCAAGTTTAATAGAAATTAATACCCTAATTCTTATATATGAATAAAAGAAGATAACAATACAATATTAACATGCAAATACGAGGAATAATACACACTGGGTCATAAACTATACATATGACGCCATATTTCTCTATCATTCATTCGAGTTTCAATCAGGATACTATTTTTTGTTTACATAATCTGGTGATATTTGTAAACATTGCAGTTGTAGCGCCATCTACCGGACTATCGCATAACTTCATAAGCCTATGTTAACTAATAAAAAAAATCTATTTTCTCTAAAAATACTGTGAATTGAACCGAAATATTTCATATTTGTAACTAATAAATGTTTATCTATCATATTATGTTAAAATATTTCATATGAAAATTACCCGCACCCCCCCTTTAAAGACGTCACGATAAGAAGTCACTTTTTTGTGACAACTATGTATATAGCAGTGGACCGAAGAACAGACCAAATAATGTAGCTGAGAGACGTTGTTATAGTTCCAGTACTATAACTTCCTTGCAGCAGTCCTCCCAAAAGACAATATAAGATAGACGCTCAACTTCATGTTATAAAATACAGAGCATGTTTGCACTGACGTCATAACTCTGACCCGACTTCTAGCCAATCAGCGTTAATGTATAACTATAACTTAATGTAGTCAAACACAAATATGGTCTTTGACTGGCTCGGTATACCTAGTTATGACTATTCTTCGTTAAAAGGGGGTATATTATATTTAGAATTCAAAATTGAACTTTAAATGCGATCTTGTAGACTTTAGATTAATCGAAAAGTAATTAGTAATCTAATCCCTAATCAGTAGAAAATAATCATATTGCTAATGATTTCACACGTATCCCTGCCCTCTGCAATATGGTCTCGTACGTTTTTTTATGGTTTGCTGTGACGTATGCTACTGAACGCAGAGATCGTTTCTGATTGGTTGTTATTGTTCTTGCTTGTGCCCTATCAAGTTGAGCGTCTATCTTATTGTCTTTGGTACTCCTCTCCTCTTCATGAGCGATGGGCATAAATTGTTAATAGAAACCATACTAATAAAAAAAAATTAAATCTAGTTAGAAAAATACATACTATATATATATATATTTCTTGTCTACGTAAATGACTTACCATCATGCACTGATTTCTTTAACTTTGTCATGTTTGCAGATGATAGTACCCTATCATGTCCAATTCCACGTAATAACTTAGACAATGCCCACCAAACTATTAATTTTAATTTGTTGAGAATATTTAGATGGACCAGATCAAACAAAATAAAAATAAATGTACAAAAAACTAAATTCATGGTATTTTCATATAGAGATAAATTCCAATTAAGACATCCGGTTTTGATTGGTGGTGATGCTGTTGAACAGACTAATTTTATAAAGTTTTTAGGAATCACTCTTGATGATGGATTAACTTTTTCACGCCATGTACATTGTCTTTCAAGTAAGATCTCACGAACCCTAGGTATGTTATACAAGCTACGTGATTTCTTCCCTTTAACAATAATGAAGTGTTTGTATTATTCTCTTGTGTTTCCTTTTATTAACTATGGTATTGAAGTATGGTTTAATGCAGCTCCAAAATATGTGGTAAAAGAAGTTGAAGTTCTGCAGAAGAAGATTATTAGTGTTTAAATTCTCGCCTCATAATGACCACACCTTGCAGCATTTCATTAATATGAAGTTTCTACCAGTCAAGGATATATATAAGTTAAAAATTACTTTATATATGTTCAAAACTCTGAAAATAGATGGATTCGACCGAGATTTGTATAACAAACTGCAGACACTCTGTGAGCAGCATGGTAGGACCACTAGAGGATGTCACAATTTTCTGCTACCACGTTATAATCGAATAAAAACTAATAGCCACATTCATTACTGCACTGTTAAAATTTGGAACCTTATACCTGAGAATTTAAAATCTCATTTAACTGTCAGATCATTTTCACATAATTTAAAAGTGTATTTGTTAGCTAGTTTACTGGAATAAGAATTTGTTATTAGATCTAAGTTTGTTGAAAAACTAACATGTATGCAATTACATTACCATAATAATTACTTAATTATTTATAATTTTCATTTTTAGATCATTTCATTTTAGATCTCGTCTTATATATATAAATTTATTTGATTCCTATGAAGATTGATATGAATTGTTGTGTACGTTATATATGTGTGTTTTTTTTTTTTTAAATATATTTTTTAATTAGGTTGCCCTTGGAGCCTAGTGCTTTTCCAGGCCTCATAGCATTCGAAATTTACTGTAAATAAATTAATAGTAAAGGTATGATCAGGGAGGCCCCAGCCCTGTTCAACTGTAAAGGGTGCTATTTGTTTCAATAAAATAAAAATAAATATATGAGAAGCATTCGATGAATGACCAAGTTAATTATATTTCTCAATTTAAGAAATATTTGAAGGTAGGTACATGACTGTAGAATTTAGCTAACTAGTTTTCGTTCATTAATATTATACGACAATTACTTTTCAATTGATTTCATTTAATGAATTATATATACAAATGATACTAAAATCGATTGATATACCTACTCATCTTGGCTAGTTTATTAAAATCATATAACTTTTTAAATTTTTCCCAAAGTTCATTTATACTAACTAGTTATTTTATTCTTTCCATGTCCTGAACAATGACATGAAAGTCAGCAGTTAACTGAACATGGATGGAACCATCCGCGTGCATCACACTTGCCTGTGTGGGTTGAATGAACATGAAATTGTCTCCTGCTTCGTTCAGGTTCTGCCTGACATGAAAAAATTGTATTTATGTTGATATTATAATAGTATGATACATTTTAAAAATTTAATTATTGACGATTAAATAATATAAATGATGTTCATGCAATTGAAAGTTATTTAAATCTATTATCTATCGAAAGGCAATTATTTCTAAGTTCTACACCTTACCCTTTGATTCATTTTACATTTAAATCATATAAAAAATAATGAATAACACCCAACTGTCTTGGGAACTTCATTTGCAGGTCTTCAGTGTTGAAGGAGCTGCTGGTATCAGCCACCTCCTCTCCTCTTCTTCCGCATCGATTTTTCAACTTCAGAGTAATTCCCGTTGCCGAGGAGGAACCTTAATAGTACATAAATATCTTGCACTATTTATATAAATGAAAAATTCAACTTGATGGATTTAAAGGTAGGGAAATATGCAGATCAATAAATTGATATGAAATTAATTTACCTTTCTTTCAGGCTCTTCATCAAATATATTCTTTAGCGTGTTGACTAAGAAGCTCTCTTCTTACATGCATCATACAACAATATTTTGTCTTTTTCCCTGTGAGAGGGCAAATGGTTATGCTTGCCTATAGTGGAAAAATTGAACCCTCTCACTTCAGGTTTCTGCATTGATTTCTATGGCAGGTCACATATGTTCTAAGTGCATTTTTGGCATCTAGATTCTTTCGATACAGGTATCCATCATAGGACACTTTGTGGTATAGGAAAGTGCCCTCTCTAGATCATGATATTTTGGTTATTTCCATTTTGTATGCTGTAAAATTCTATATATTATAAAATATTAATATTTTTCTTCTCTCAGCGTTGTACAATCCGCACCCCAATGATTTCACTCCTGTACAATCCGCACCCCAATGATTTCACTCCTGTACAATCCGCACCCCAATGATTTCACTCCTGTACAATCCGCACCCCAATGATTTCACTCCTGTACAATCCGCACCCCAATGATTTCACTCCTGTACAATCCGCACCCCAATGATTTCACTCCTGTACAATCCGCACCCCAATGATTTCACTCCTGTACAATCCGCACCCCAATGATTTCACTCCTGTACAATCCGCACCCCAATGATTTCACTCCTGTACAATCCGCACCCCAATGATTTCACTCCTGTACAATCCGCACCCCAATGATTTCCCTCCTGTACAATCCGCACCTCAATGATTTCACTCCTGTACAATCCGCACCTCAATGATTTCACTCCTGTACAATCCGCACCCCAATGATTTCACTCCTGTACAATCCGCACCCCAATGATTTCACTCCTGTACAATCCGCACCCCAATGATTTCACTCCTGTACAATCCGCACCCCAATGATTTCACTCCTGTACAATCCGCACCCCAATGATTTCACTCCTGTACAATCCGCACCCCAATGATTTCACTCCTGTACAATCCGCACCCCAATGATTTCACTCCTGTACAATCCGCACCCCAATGATTTCACTCCTGTACAATCCGCACCCCAATGATTTCACTCCTGTACAATCCGCACCCCAATGATTTCACTCCTGTACAATCCGCACCCCAATGATTTCCCTCCTGTACAATCCGCACCTCAATGATTTCACTCCTGTACAATCCGCACCCCAATGATTTCACTCCTGTACAATCCGCACCCCAATGATTTCACTCCTGTACAATCCGCACCCCAATGATTTCACTCCTGTACAATCCGCACCCCAATGATTTCACTCCTGTACAATCCGCACCACAATGATTCCACTCCTGTACAATCCGCACCCCAATGATTCCACTCCTGTACAATCCGCACCCCAATGATTTCACTTCTGTACAATCCGCACCCTAATTATTTCACTTCTGTACAATCCGCACCCCAATGATTTCACTCCTGTACAATCCGCACCCCAATGATTTCACTCCTGTAGAATATGCACCCCAAAATGGACTGGTGCGCAGATTCTACGGTGATCCTTCTTTTTACCTGAATATTATTGGTATTTATTATACCAGATTGGTAGTTTAACACGTTTCTTGTCGCTTTCATAAAACATCTTTTTAATTACAACTTTTCATTCTAACCTTTAATTTTCATCTCAACTAAACCAAAGGTACAAAAGAGTTTTTGAATGTTCAAAATCTTTGAACATATCTACAAGCAACGATTCACGTCATAAATTCATAATTTAAATGCGGCGTGACCCACCGGTGGTCACATGGCAAGAAACGTGTTAAAAAAATGTTTAGATAAAGGATTAGCTACATTATATTAGCTCGTTTTGGTATCATCAGAAAGAAGTAGCCTCTTATAGAAGTGAACGAATTTTTTGCCTACCAAATACTATTAGCTACATTCATCCCTCTGGTCCGAGAGAATATTTTTGAGCTTTAACCGGTCCGCAACCACCAAAAGGTTGCCGACCACTGATGTAATGCAAAAAAAAAAAAAATGTAACGCAATAGCGGACTTGATTGCAAATGAGAATACGCGGGAACGTGTTAAAAATGGGATATGAACCCATACAATTCATACTGGTAATGCTGCTATAACGGCTTTGCCTTTTGATTTTAATTAAATATTTATTTTAATCATAGATTAATATTTCATAATTAATTAGTTGATGAAATCTTAAACATTTATAGTTTTAATTTTAGGGATGGGACGATACCGAAATTTTCACTGACACCGATGCCTGTTTTTCACAGATACCTTTCCGACCCGATACCTAGATTTTCACGGATACCGATACCACCGATAATTTGATCATTTAAATGAGATTAATAATTTTGAAAATTAGTATTACCTATCTATATGAAATCATTGTTACATCAATCTAAATTATAATTTTTCATTGTAATGGATAAATAATAAATTGTACTATAAATAATTTTTAAATGCTAGTGGTAACGGCAAAGTATCGGCACTTTTTTGCCTATACCGATACAGAGTATAGCTACCGATACCAGAAAAAAATGCCGATATCCAGTAGCTACCGGACTTAATTTTTTTACAAGAAAAATGTGTATATGTAAAAATATGTCGATAGCGAAAAAAATTGCCGATACTTCGTCACATCCCTATTTAATTGTATAACTAACTATATTCAAAGACGAAACTTTCAATGTTATTAATTCGTTTTAAATAAGATTTTTCTCAGGATCAATGAAGCAATCGAAGGAAGAGGTAGATTTTTCAGAGTGGTGCAAAGATGGAAGACGGGATCACTAATGTCAAATTTGTGTCGCCAACTCTGGAATTCCACCTGGGTACATCCCGGTTGTTCCATGTGATGGTACTTTCAAGTGCGTACCACAAGGAGTTCACCAAATGTTTACCATACACAAGGTAATATTTGTATGTGCAAATTAATTCAATCTGCGTCATCATGGCTACTTAAGGTTTTCTAATAGTTTTTATTTGGATTTGAATTAGACTATTACTAACTTTTCTTATCACAATGGATCGCATTATAGAGAATGATTTCATCCATTGCTATAATTGCTAAGTGTTAGCACTCCTGGTTGGGGTACGGTCAAGAGGGGTGTAGGTCATAAGCCCCTCCCCGGTCACAAGCACCCTATCCCTGTTTTTTAAATAGTCTGTCGTCACCATGTGTACAAAGATATCCAGAACAAAACGGTTCTGGATATGTGTTGCGGCAATTCACAAATTGGAATAGGTGTTTCCGTCCATCGACCAAAGAATCTCACCTGGTAAGTGGTTTAGAATTTGAGATTTGTAATGGAAGTTTAGAAGCAGAAAAATGCTGAAAAGCTAACAAATGTCTAACTTTCAGCATGGACATTGTCAAACAGGCCATAGAAACCTCGTCTATAAATATGGAGAAATACAAACTAACAAGCTCTGTAAAGCTAGTCCTGGTAGATGTCCTAAAACTAGATGCGAGCAATCAACCACACGGAAAATTTGAAACTATCTTCGTTGATCCACCACCTGGTGGGATTACTCGTAATTTTAACTTCTTAAAAGTAAGCTATTGTGAAAACTCATTGGCATGACTTGCTAAGATCCTTGGACTTTAATGTCTATATATTATTTGTCATACATCATTCTTTAAGATTTCTTCCTGTAAATGTTATTCAGCAGAACATACAAACTAGAGAAAGTTTTCTAAATTCAGTTAAAAACCTGCTTTAAAATTATTCTTTAATGATTTTATTCTTCATTTTTCTCCTACAGGCTGCCGATGGACTGTAAAAAAATAGTCTGTCGTAAACTGAATTCATCAGTTTACGACAGGTTATTTCTGTTTAGGTAAGTATATAGTTTTTAGCTACACTCGTGAATAATAATAGCTTTTTCAATATAGAATATAAAAATTTTAAATAAATCTCATCTTTTAACAGAGAGCTCCGTACAGGAGAGGACTTTATGATCATAACCTCAACAACTGAGTATTTGAGGCTGTGAGAATGATGGGCAACCTCCATGGTAAGTAAATATATTATTGGGTAACTATATTAGTTTTAAATTAATAAATAAATTTATATCAACATGTTTCCTTTTCACAAAGGAGTCAAAATAGTCACAACAAGACAGTGTCTCCTACCGATAGATGGGGCCGCAATAGGGGCTGAGAGTAAGATTGCCGACTTCGACCCGGAAACGGCATCCATCAAGTTCTTTTTCAAGGTAAATAATTTACCTAATCATGATTCACATAGCTATAATATATTTCGAAAATTATCCATAACTTTTACCCTTGCAGACAAACATCCAAATTCAGAGGGTTACCCTGGAGCCAAACTGTGGGCATCTCTTCTGTGACGGCCATCACGGAAGAGATGCCCAAGCCTTGGCCTGTCAAGCGCCACCGGGAAGAGAAGCCTGGTGGCAAATTTGACAGTCCAAGGGTTTGGGAGGCAAATTGAGTTCTCCATCTCGTTAGGAGAATTATTCATAGATGACTCTATCTTGGCCGTAAGTCATTTTAAAATGTTAATATTCTATAGTAATTATTGTACCCATACTAATGGTATTATACATTGCAGAAACCCAAAGGGCACTTGAGGCCAGTAAAAAAACTGTTTCCCCAGCTGCTGAAGGAGGCAGAGCAGAATAACATAAAATTCTTCGTAGCTGGATGGTAAAATGAGTAGTTATTAGTTAAAAATATTCCATAAAATATTATGTAATCTTGTGTTAACTACCACTTATTCTCAAGGCTCAAAAACTGACGGTGGGGGAGAAGAAAAATTCCCCACATATCCGCAATCTGGCCAGAGAAGCCTATGGGGATCGGCCGGATTGCGGATGAGGCTCGTCCGGTAGTTGCGGCTGCAACGCAAGCGGAGGTTGATCCGGCTGCTCCCACAAGGGGAGTTCTCTATAATTGGGAAGAAAGTCGTAAGTTTCCGATCCTAATTAGCTACTACCAATTATATATATGTACAATAAATAAAACCTTCTTTGTTACTTCCAGGACCACGAGCAGGGGAAGAGCCAGAGCTACGAGCAGGGGCAGAGCCAGGACCAGAGCGGCGGGCAAGGTCTCTTGGTGAGAAATAGTTACACTATGCAATTATTTTTGCAAATTTTAATTCTTATGTTATTCACAATTATTGTAACATCACACGCAAATTTCACATATATCCTCATAGTTAATTATAATACCAACCTGTTATACAAAATAGAATAATTCGTACCATTTTAATTAATAGTTATTTCAGCTTGATATTACCCTTGTAGTTTCTAGCTAGACCATTGTCTGTGCAAGACTTAGTAAAATAAATGAATGTTATTCACAATAATAATTAAAATTGGCTCTTTGCAGATGCCACCACATTTGAGACTGAGAAAGAGACCCTCACAAAGACTCCTCGTCTCCGTCTCTAGGACATAACAGAAGGAGAGTCTTCCTCCTAACATTATTATTAACAAAATAACAGTAAAATTTTGTCTTACTTCACATTTCCAAATTTACTCTAGTAATAAACTCCAAGAGTACATTACTGTTATAATAAATTAAAACATTTCCCTGAAAAGAAAAGCTTTGTAAAGTTACATCAAACGTTTCCAATGATAAGATATGAATCAGAAACAGAGCAGTCTTTAAAACAGGTTAAAAGTGTCTAGTAAAAGCTTTTTTCCAATAGCTACTTTTTCTTTATTTTAATTAAATAGGTTTGCTGTAACATTAAGTGAAACCTAAAGGGCACTTAAGAGCAGTCAAGCGGCAGCTGCTACCTCTACTAGAAGATGCTAAACAAAGAAATATATTTTTCTACGTAGCAGGATGATAAGATTAGTTGTTACTAGTAGAAAATATTCCATAAAATACTATGGAATCTTATGTTTACTACTAATTTTCCAGACTGAAGCGCGAGAAGAAGATGTCCCATATATCCGCAATCTGGCCCGATTGCGGATAGCAATCCTGCAATAGCCCCGGCTCCTACCCAAGCTGAAATTGCTGCGGCTGCTCCCACAAGGGGAGTAGTCTACAATTTAACAGAAAGTCATAAGTTTTCTTTCTTAATTAGCTAGTTTCAATTATTTTTATGTACAATAAATAACATTTCTTTGTTACTTCAGGAAAAACATCCCAGCCACCACCGCGGCGGCCAAGGTCTCCTGGTGAGTTTTTTTATCCTATACCTTTAATCAACAAATTATAATTCTTTATGTTTTTCACAATAATAATTGAAATTCACTCTTTAGGATTAGGAGCCCACAGCGAAGAAGGTACATAGCTAAGAATGAAATTTATTTCAATTATGATAATTATTTTCAATAATAGCTAGTATAAATTTTACTCTTTACTTTCAGAGCAAGAAACATGCAACCAAAGAACGCTATTCGCAGACCCCTCCTCCTAACCAGTAACGGCAGACGTCAACGACTACAAATAAAATGATTTAAACCTAGTTGTCTTATTTATACGTGCTAACGTAGTAATTAAACTCAAGAAGTTCATTACACATTTTCACTGAAAAGCAAAGCTTTGAGAAGTTACATCAAACATTTCCAATGAAAACTGATATGAATCAGAAACAGAGTAATCTTCCTGTATCTAGAAAAAAAGCACCTAATTCAATAGTCAAATTAGAAATTTCTTACAAACCATCAGGTGAATAAGTGACTAGTTAAAGCTTTTTTCCATAATTACTTTTCAGAAATCTCTATCAATTAATTACAAAGGTTTGTTGTAACGTTAAATGAACCTGGAAATGACCTCAATAGTTCTAGAAAAACTCCCCACGTTATTTCTATAGCTTACCATACTTCAGTTAAATTTTTTACTAGTAGCTAATCTTCATATAAACCGAAGACAAAGTTTGAAGGCTTTATTCATTTCATAGAAGAAAAAAACCCAGCAGTTTCGTAATTTAGAGAATTATTACATGAATTCTTCTAGTGATTTATAATTATATTTGAATTTAAAGAAATTTGTCAGATTTTGATTAAGCTACAAATTTTGATATTATTATTGTAATAATGTTAAATTTCTTCAGTTTCAACTTGAAACTACATATTTTAATGCATATTAATAAAAATATAAATTTTCATGAATCATGTGCACTTGGGAGAAAAACGCAATGTTGAATTTAAATCATATACAGCTATAATATAAATTTAATTAACAGACCACATTCCATACGAAATAGAAACAACCACTCTAGCTTTGTCTCCTCAAAGAACGCTTTGCAGATATAAAAAATAAGTCGTATCCATAACGGGGTACGGTCAAGAGCCCCCCTCCCTGTTTTTTAATCCTTATTTACCTAGTTAAACAAATGAAGAATTACTTAGATAGAAATAACTGAGAGGTACTAATGTAGTTTGTTGTATCCGCTAGTTTGTTGTACTGCACACTTCATGATTGTTTAATGACCTGGCAGGGGAGTTCGGGGGGCGGCACGCCCCCCGATATGCATACATTTTATGTCTATTCAGTATTGAACTACAAAAGTGTCAATAACGATTAAATAGTATAGGTAAATAAGGATACAAAAACAGGGGGGCTCGTGACCGGGGGGCTTATGACCTAGGGGGGCTCTTGACTTACACCCATCCATAACTACTGTCACTACTATGCAGATCTTATGAACACTTCATCAGCTCTAGAAAATTTCATGGAGAATCGAAGGCAATAAATCCTAATGCGTAGCTTCAAAATTATAGTAGCCTCAGGCTTTTAGGAAACTGTTCGAAATTCAAATAATTAGTTACCTATGGGTCCAATCGAAAATAATGCCATATTTTAATAGAAATAATAATTACTAAAACCCACTATGTGAAGAAATGATCAAAATAATAGTTGAAGACTCCTATCTAATTAGATTAATTAATTCTATTCATCTTCACTCCAGAAGACACGACAGAGCCGCTGATTGGTTCAGATCATAGATGACGTCATCCTACATCAACTAGAACATGGAAGACAAACATATAAAGCTACTCGCCTAATCTTAACAGAACAGTGTGGCAGATAGACGGAGTGAAAGTTTAGAGGATGTGCTCGCGGTGATGGTTAGGAGCTTAATGAAGTCTGGGCCAAGTTACAGCTCTAACTGCAGAGTTGTGAGGCAATAAAATCTACTAAAAATAGTGACGACACAGTCCGCCTAACCAATGACAGTGCAGCAAGTAGAGACTGAAGTATGTAGAAAAATTAAAAATAATCATTTTCTTCCATAGGAATCTAGTAATTTATACTTGATTTTATTCTCTTCAGTACCCCTTAAATGATATGGGTGTAGGTCATAAGCCCCCCCCTGTTTTTAATCCTTATTTACCTATATTATTTTATCTTTATTGACACTTTTGTAGTTCATTACAGAATAAATATATGTATATAAGAGGGGCGTGACGCCCCCCCAACCCTCCTGCCAGGTCATTAAGCAATCATGAAGTGTGCAGTACAACAAACTACATTAGCAACTCTCAGTTATTTCTATCTAAGAAGTTCTTCATTTGTCTAACTAGGTAAATAAGGATTGAAAAAAAAAACAGGGAGGGGAGGCTCGTGACCGGGGGGGAGGGGCTTATGACCTGGGGAGATCAAGACGGGGGTTGGGGGCTCTTGAACGTAACCCCAGGCAAGATATCTGCCATTTTCTACTTCGGTAAGAATAGAAGACCATTTCATCTTGGTAAAGCTATTATAATGTATTGAATACCTAGGTAATAAATCCTAACACTAGGTAACTTATATACTTTTCATAACAGCAGCTCTCACTAGGTACCTTAATCTCCGTACTGTTAAAACTATCAAAGAATTTAGGAATTTGGGACACACACTTGCAAAGAAATACTAAATAGGTCAAGCAATAAGTTTATGGATTAAAAAACAGTAAATAACAAAAATCAGTGAAGAAAATCTTTAATCAGAAATTTTATTACTTTAAATGGTAAACATTGATAAAATGCAAGTAATTTTACAGCACATTTTTATCAGTTATTAGTTTATCCTCCTTCCTTTTTCACAATGACTTATCAGCCACGTATTGACTGATTTTGCCAAAAAATCATCACTTGAAGCTCAATTTGTTATGCAGCTCTTCGAATGGCTACTTGCAGATTTTCTTTGGAGTAATATTGATTACCATCTTTGTTAATCGCAGATTGAAGTGTGCCTCAGTAATGTTCAATTTTATTCAGATCGGTGTTATTATCTGACCAGTTCATTAACTTCAGTCTTTACTCTTCAACTCTATATTTCGTGTTTTTGGATCTAAGACTGTGAGCATTGTCTTGGATAAATGACTATTTTTGTTCTTATGTTGTTTTATTGAGCATTGAGTCAGAGAAAGATAATTTTTTTAAACATGACAATAGTCAACAGAATTGATTTTTACACCATCTTATTGAAAATAATTTGGAGGAAATTAATGTTGAAGATGATATAAAACTCATTCTCTATTGTTTTAGAAAATTATCCTTCCTGTGATAAGATAGACTCAATGAAACAACAGTGGAGGAAAATTGAAATTTATGCAAGAAAATGAGACACAAATGATTGGTTGGAGGGAGGGTAACGATTTCATAAATGACTCCGGTCTGTGGTCCTACAGAACGATATTGATTTCTTCAACAAAATTCAAACGTTTTTTTTTTAATTATTCGGATTGAAAGTAATAATGGAATACATAGAGATTTAATTCAAATCGGTAAATACATGGTAACATACGGATTAAATACAAAAATAGAAATCACATTATTCGAATGATAAAAAAAAAAATATACGCTGGTAATCATTTTTTCTCATGAAAATAAATTATACATTTCAATTATATAATGATTAATTTTAATATTGACGGGTGAAAATATGAATAAAATTTCGAAATAATTGATATTTGAAATATATTTAATCAAATAATAACGAATTTTACATGCTTTTATTAATTAATTTAAATGAATGGATTATATTCTATTTATCTATTTCAATCATTGAACTGATCGATGTAGCTAGGTATTTTATTTTTCATAGTGATTATTTGAATAATGTTTGTAATTTGTAGTTAGTTATACAGCTATTTATATAATAATTTATTTTATATACGACAATATTCTACACAAAGTGATGACGTCACGGGATGGAAAATTTGAATTTAATGGTACCTAATAAATATAAAATATAATGAAAAATGGGCTATGTATCACCAAAACACTAAGTAATGCCCTTTATATTATTAAATAAAGGAATATATACACGTTACTGTGCATTTTGTACGGGTAGCCACTAGTTTTTATTGATGATAAGTAAGGCTCGGACATTGGAGCATTTATAAGTTAAATGCTACTAGCGCTCATAATGCTTCATTCTGCTCCAAACGCCCCAAAATGCTCCAAACACTCCAAAATGCTCCATATGTACTCTGGTTGACTTCTATTACGCACAAAGATGGAGTAATATTAAATAACTGTATCATTCTTACCGGGTGGACAACTGCACTTTTAAGTGTATTTAATGGTTCATAGAGCTTAAAAGTGAATGATCGAACTAATTTCACATAGTTATCTACCAGTGAATGTTGAAACTGTTTATTTATTTAACCTTTTTAATTTATACATTCCTTTCCTCATCCTGTGTATAACCAATAATTAGTTCGTATAAATATACTTAAACTAAAAATAGATTAAAATGCGAATTTGATATTGATAGAGAGATAGCTCCAGTGAAATACCAGGGTATGTGTTTGTGTGCTATTGCCTAGGTACAGTCAAAGAAATTGTATCCGTAATTATATTTTGATAGGTAATTAATTTCAAATGTTGAAGAGAAATCATATTACATGTGGTAAAGCTCGTACAGCGGACGATCTTTTATCGAGCAAAAAATATCCGTTCTATAAGGGCCATGCAGCTCCTACAATGGCATCTTTAAAATATATGGTTTAACAAATATTTTCTAAGTCTACCATGTATCTAGTCAAACATTGATTTAATTTGATTATATTCACTTAATGAGTTAATGTATTGTTGTTCAGTTTTTTTTAATAATTTAATTTTGTTACCCTTTTCCTATACATTTTATTTGATTAGAAAAGTTCTATAAAAATTAAAAAGAGGTGTAACTATTCTAATATTAACCCTAGATTTTCACGTAATTCATATCTATTTAGCTGCTAATATCTTTGTTTTATTTTACATACCTTATTTGTTTGAGTAAGTAAATACTGGGTTGAATGTTTTGCAAGGCGTAGTGAAGAAAACAGACAGAAATCTTTCCTGAATTGACTCCCTAAGATGTTTCCCGCTATGCTAGTGCCCCTGTTACTTCCACGGAAAGAGAGACTATTCTTTTTATTGAAATATTTGGTCTCAGATAGACGATGAAGTGTCAAAAAAAATGTTAAGGAAGTAATGGTTTTATCTTGTTAATATGGGTTAACTTTCACATTTTTACCAAACTTCAACAACATGTGATGCTAGAATTTTCTGTAACATTATAGACTCAATATAGATTCAAATTATTGTATGTACTGTATATGTTCGTTTTGGTTTCAACATCTATTATTCTTTTTCTTATGTTTTTTCAAGTATTGCACAATTCTTTTGAGCCATACATATTTACATAATGATTTTTCAAAATGAATTATTTTTATGGATAAAAATTAAAGATTATTCTTGTGTATATTACGTCGTTAAAATATAACCTCGTTAAAAAATTTTCTCTGATAAGTAACACGCTTTTTCTTTCGGTGCATGAAACACTCCAAAAACTGCCTCAAATGCACCAATAACTGTTCTCAAATGCACTGATAAGTGCCCCAAATGACCCGATAGGTGCCCCAAATGCTCTTTTCTATCGCTTCTACTGCACATTTATAGCGCTACAAATGCTCATTTTAACCGGTACTAGTGCTCTTTTTTAAGTGCTCCAATGTCCTAGCTCTAATGATAAGATAAATATTAAACTTTTAATTTTCACCAATATTCTTTTCAATCAATATATAGAATATTATATTATTTAGATAATATAATGGAGAAGTTGGTAAATTTACAATCAGTTTGAACTTTATGTACAAAAAGCATTTGAAAAAGAACTGTAGAAAGAATAAGTGATTTAAATAGATTCGAGATCTTTTTCTCACTATAATTCATTTTATTTCACCTTTCAGTTGGAAGTCTCGGCCAATCCTCAACAGAGTTATCATCAAGACCTGAGAGAAGAAGTCTTGATGCCAAAGCCAGGCGACAAGCAGGCAAAGCCTATTGTAACAAGAAGGGGAACATGGTTCCAGAGAGAAAATTTGAAATGTGGCAATGCTCCTGCCACAAAAAGTGTTCAGCTATTCCTGAATTTGAGCGAAGGTTGCTATTTAATCGGTTTTGGAAATTAGCATCTTGGGCAGCACAAACAAGCTATATCTGTGCTAACGTCTTAGAGGTAAATGATTGAGAAATTTTTTTAGAAACAAATTGTTAATATTAGCTCTTAAGGATGAATTATTTTAAAAAAATTTGCCTTATTTTCATTTAAAGATGCCTGTGAAGGACCACAGATATACCCCAACGGAAAAGAGAAGATCGAAATCTTGTGCTTTCACTCTCAATGGTCTCAATGTTTGTAAAAAAGTCTTCACCTCCACGTTAGGCATAACAAATGGAAGACTGGACTATGCAATTAACAGGAAAAGTCAGAGGGGAACCTCTTCTCCCGATAGAAGAGGTCGAAACTCCCCCAGCAACAAAACTTCGGAAGAGTTGTTGAGCCTCATTCAAAATTTCTTGAATTGTTTTCCAAAATTCTCTGCTCATTATTCGGATAGTTCGAGATTATATTTTTCCCCAGACCTCAACATTAAGAAGTTGTTGGATCTATTCAGAGAGAAATATCCAAACATTGCTATTTCATACTTTTTGTTCCGTCGGGAGGTAGCAAAATATAATGTTGGCTTCTATGTACCGAGAAAGGACACCTGTGCTCATTGTGATAGATTTAAACACTCTGGGGGAGACGAGCATGAGCGACAGATGCACCTCAGCAGAGCACAGGAAGCGCGCTCCCTTCTCAGGAGCAAAGAAAAGGAAAGCGAAAATAAAGAAGATATGATGTGCCTAACTTTCGACATGCAAAAAACCCAACCTTTGCCATATCTCAACACTTCAGTAGCATTCTACAAGAGACAAATGTGGCTATATAATCTTGGAATCAGTGACAGAGGTAGAAAGCAGTCAACGATGTGTGTTTGGACAGAGGTGGAGGGAAAAAGAGGTAGTAATGAAGTAGCTTCATCTCTTCACAAATTTTTGTTAGGAAAGGAGCTAACTAAAATTACAGAAATTCATTCATTCAGTGATGCTTGTGGAGGTCAAAACCGAAACAAGCATATCTTGGCATATATGAAGTATTTTTGTACG
This sequence comes from Caprella mutica, assembly GCA_947561585.1. Lineage (NCBI taxonomy): Eukaryota > Metazoa > Arthropoda > Malacostraca > Amphipoda > Caprellidae > Caprella > Caprella mutica. The sequence continues at coordinate 23,539 of CANNZV010004948.1, forward strand.
ACATATGATATTGGATGGACACATGCCTATTTGGAATCTGGGCATTCGTTCCTTCCAAACGATACCGACTTCGGAAAAATCCAAAAATCCAAAAATAAAAATTGCATTGGAATTTACACTCCTGGTCAGTACATTGACATTATGAAAAAAACATAATTTCAATGTACAGGAGATGAAAGATTCCTTTCTGGATTTCTCTGCTCTATCCAAATTAATCACATTGAAAGGCACTGACATGAAGGGCGAGAAATTCAACTGGTTGAAACTGAAGTGGTTGAAAGTGAGTGCAGAACAAAACTTCGTGGGGTACAGGGAGAGCTGCAATCCATTAGACGAAAAAAAAATAATTGCTTTCAACCAAGTAATTGCAGCTGGCAGTTTTTCTCCAAACCCTCTCTATCAGGAAATGATCCCACTAAAATTCGTCAAATATAAAGATATCATGAGTCTCCTCCCTTATATACCTTCTATTTATACTCCCATGTACAAAGCCATTCCCCATTCAGACAGTAGAGATATTGAGGAGATTTAAAAATTCCTCTATGAAGTTTGTTCTTTATTTATTTTTTATATATTATTCTTTCTTTCAACTGGAAGCTACTTAACTTTTTTGTTATCATGATTATCTTATTCTTTCATATTGTTAGTCATTCTTTTCCAAATTTGTTAATACCAAAATGACGATTCAACTATTCACAAATGTGTTTAGTGAAGTTGATGATTTTACTTTTGAGATTTTGTATACCTTTGTACTACTGATATACATTGGAGATTTGTATTGTCCTTTGCACGCTGAAACTGTTTAGCTAACACTTCACAAATTAATATTATTCCACTTCTGAGGAATTGATTATAAGTTGATATTTAATTTAAAAAGCGAATATGTACTCTCCCCATATCTGTTCATTGCTTTATAATTATTGTTTTACTAAGGTTGTTATAAATGATAATAATAATTTCTACTACTCTTTCTGTTTTTTTTTTATCATCAGGGCAATATGACATATTGAATACAACAGGGAAAAATAGTATGTTGAATAACAAGAAGGATTTTATATTGGGGCTAATAATTTACTACATCTTCGTGTACCTACCTATCCAATATTTTTAGAATATATTAATAAATATCAATACCTTATATTTTGAATTCAAAGACATCAATAATCATATTTAGTCCTACGTATCCTGTTTTTCATTACATTTATTTTATATTGAGGATTGTCTTTATATATAATATATATTAATGACTGCCTTTATCTAGCCATAATAATAATTATAAATTATGAAAATTTATTATTATTCAAATGATCACATTATAAAAAGATATGTGCTTTCATAAGTTCAATAATTAAATCAGAATAAATATGTACCTATATCTGAACTGGTAATTGAATCATTGAAATTAATTGAAAAAATGATTGGTTAATTTTGTTATACTTTCATATATTTTGTTTTAAATCAACTAATTTCAAATATTTATTAGTATTCGCACCATTAATTATCAATAAAAAATTATTATATATCTACCATTGTAGATATATAATTTACCATTCTTTTTTTTTACCATTGTGCAAATTATTTCTTCTAATTTCATAAAGTACTGTGAAATATGAAAAACAGGTAACGAAATTTTTTTAAAGCAGTTGAAAATGATTCAATATTTTTTGGAGTCGATTACTTCTCATCTTAAGCCCCGTTTACACTAGGGGTAAAACAGCGGGTGAAACCGCCAGTTTCACCCATATACCGCAGAAACAGAGGTTTCACCCGTCAAATTCGCTCACCATTCATTCTGGTCTTAACCCGCCAAGTTGGCTGGTAAAGTCAGTCGTTCGTGTGACGCAGAGGTGTAAGGATGTCTGAGGCAGCTGCTCCCTACTTGTGGAATAAAGAATCCACAGCATTTTTCATCGATCTGTTGAAGCTCAATAGATGTATGTGGAATATTAAAAGTGAGGACTTTAGAATAGAGACAAAAGAAGAGAAGCAGTGAGAAATATTATTATTGAATTTGAGATTTTGGGGCAAAACATAACAGAAAATGATGTGAAAAATAAAATAGGCACTCTTCGGAATCAGTTCCGGAAAGAACAAAAAAAGTCTGCTTCCTTTTCTTCACACCTGCTGCAATGAGGAGCGCAGCTGCAGCGCACAACATCTACACCTCACGACTCATTGTGATCAACTGACCATAGTAACAACTGTTGTCACCACCGCCAACAATTAGCCAGTGTGAACGCTTGCAAAGAAACTGTGGGCGAAACTGACGGTTTTACCCGTCGGATTTACCCCTAGTGTAAACGGGGCTTAATTAGGTATCTAGAAACACTAGCAACAGTTAGCAGTCAGATATCTAGATACGGTGACCGGAAAGAAGCCCACAGGAAAAACGCCCACAAGAAAAAAAGCCCACAGCTACATAATTCTTTAAAATACAGAATAACATAAGGGTGTTTTGAATAAGGGCATAAGTTTACAAAGACACGAATATTCAATTAATTTTCTATGTCTTGCACCTTTTGTCTCATTTTGAAAGTCTTCATCGCTAAAATTAATTGTATACTTGTTGAAATTTAATTTTATAGAAGATATATTTGAAAATCATCCGTGCATGATTTCAATTTAACCATTACAATTATATTTTGCCCCAGGGGCTCTATCTGAAGCTGTTTGTGGTGAATGGAAAAGAAGGGGGTAGCGTCCCTTGGGTTCCAAACTGCTGTAATTTGGATTATGTATTGTCTTTTATTGTATTTCCATATTTATAAATCTATAACACTACTTGCCATCCGTGAGTGCAGCCACTGGTGCTTGTGCTTCTTATCGTCAGATTCATTGTTCATGAAGCTACGTCAGCGATATAGTCGAAATGGCTGAAAGCTGACGTTAAACCCTATACTGAATTAAAGTAAAAACAACAGTATTTTAGAATATTTGTCGTTAACTTATGCCCTTATTTAAAACACCTTTGTGTTTTTCTGTATTGTGGGCTTTTTTCCTGTGGGCTCTTTTACATGTGGGCATTTTTCCTTGTGGGCATTTTTCCTTGTGGGCTTCTTTCTGGGAACCCTAGATACACGATGTGGCTAGTTAAATCTCAGATACACTAAATGGTTAGATAAACCTAAGATAGATTAGGTGACAAGGCACATCTTATGTTCCTAAATACAGACAGGCCTCGCTTTAATTACACCTCACTTTAATGAAAGTGGTACTTATTTCAAGTCATGTCTCGAAAAAAGTAGCGTTCGTGCACATAGATTTTTTCACGGTAACCATCAAAAACATCAAAATTATAATCCAGATGAGGTTATGAGAAGCAATTGGTTCAGAAATTCAACATGTCCCATTGTAGGGTAAATTTCATGTTATCGCAAGGTTCCATATTTTCAAACACTAAAAAATCTGCTTTTAATAATCATTATTTAACTTTTATTTCAATTGGTATTCATGATAGAAGTAGAATAATAATTAAAATTATTATATATTTAGGACGTGTCCGAAAATGTAGAAAGTACCAATAACTTGAAACTTTACCCTTTTTTTAAAATTATTTCATAGAGTGCAAAATTGCTGTTTGTTAAATGTAACACAATAATTATAGAAGTCTAAGTATCTATTAATTACTCACCTATACTGAGTGAGAGTTAAGCTATGGTTGGATTTTAAAACCTCACTACTTCAAACTTAGATCACAGTCACAGACACTGAAATACTGTTTAATAATAGGCTTATACATATAGTAAGTACTCTTAACTCTAGAACAAATTTTCTTTCATTATAACTCATAGAAAATGAGATATATAATCAAGGATTGACAATTTTAAATTACTCGTTACTTCTCTTCGCTTTAATTATTGTCTGGTAATTAAACTGAGTTGTGATTTGATAATTCGAGTGGGAGAGGCCTGTATATTGCAAACAACTTAATTTCATTTAAGGAAAGAATAACTATTTTATCGATTAGAGGATAGTACATAATCACGCTATTAATTTGTGCAACAGAAAGTGTATAGTCGTAGACACTGGAGATCCACTCCTCTCGGACAAAAATCCACTCCACTTGTGGCACAAGCTCCCCTTCTGTATATTTAATTTATTAATACGTAGCTAAACAAAAACTACTTTATAACTCTTAACATAGTTGGATAAATTTTCTTTCTAAACTTTATTAACACTCGAAAAAATTATATAACTTTAATCAGAGAACCGTTTGAAGGGAATGGTGAAATAGGGTGTGCGACTACCTCTCCTGTTTGGTTTTGTTAGGAGCAAATTGAAGTTAGGTATCAAAGTGTATTATATTGAAAGGAAGAAAATAAAATAGTATATCTTCAATATGTTGAAATAAAGTTATTGATTTGTATTAGGTTGAAATAAATAAAGGAAAAGTAAAATAAAGGATTGAGCGTATTTTTAACCCAATTATTATACCATTCAAATACTCTCCAATACTGTTTTGTGAATAGTTAGGTTTGTTTTTACCCAACTTTACCTTTCTCCGTATCGATAAACTGTTTAAAACACAATTGGGTTTGTTCTTAATCTACTTTACCATTCACCGTATTGATAATACTGTTTAAAACACAATTGGGTTTGTTCTTAATCTACTTTACCATTCACCGTATTGATAATACTGTTTAAAACACAATTGGGTTTGTTCTTAATCTACTTTACCATTCACCGTATTGATAATACTGTTTGAAACACAATTGGGTTTGTTCTTAATCTACTTTACCATTCACCGTATTGATAATACTGTTTAAAACACAATTGGGTTTGTTCTTAATCTACTTTACCATTCACCGTATTGATAATACTATTTAAAACACAATTGGGTTTGTTCTTAATCAACTTTACCATTCACCGTATTGATAATACTATTTAAAACACAATTGGGTTTGTTCTTAATCTACATTACCATTCACCGTATTGATAATACTGTTTAAAACACAATTGGGTTTGTTCTTAATCTACTTTACCATTCACCGTATTGATAATACTGTTTAAAACACAATTGGGTTTGTTCTTAATCTACTTTACCATTCACCGTATTGATAATACTGTTTAAAACACAATTGGGTTTGTTCTTAATCTACTTTACCATTCACCGTATTGATAATACTGTTTAAAACACAATTGGGTTTGTTCTTAATCTACTTTACCATTCACCGTATTGATAATACTGTTTAAAACACAATTGGGTTTGTTCTTAATCTACTTTACCATTCACCGTATTGACAATACTATTTAAAACACAGTTGAGTATCTTCTTACCCGATTCGACCTCAATCTGCAAGCACCATTTGGTGTAGAGGTAAAGTTGTGTAACTCGTTACCCATATTTACCACTCACTGCATGTGCCGAACGATTGAATAAAATGCAAGGAGTTACTCAACTATACCGCTAACTAATAGTTATTTGGACGTGTGAGGTAAACTTGATTAAGTACATATAGGATTGTAGTTACCTGACTTTCCCTCTCTACCCTCCAATTATCATTGATTCACTATATCATTCTTAAGGCCCGTTTACACGAGGGGCGTGAAGCGCTTGACAGGCGCCTGCTCGCCCCACTGTGAGGCAAGTACGTGCGCTTCTCAGGGGCAACGGAGCGATCGACGAGGTAGCGATTGGACAGGCGCCTCACAGGTGCTTCACTCAGTGGGTGACGGCCCTTCAGTAAGAGAGGTTGTCTGTACACACGCTGCGTGTCAATATTCAAAGACTTCAGTGGTATAAATGTATATTAGTAAAATTGCCCGAATTTTTGAGTAATTGGATTTATAAATTAAGCATTAAGTGCATAATAAGTCATTGAATTTTTCAGAATTATTGTTTTTAATCAAAAAATTGGGTCTTTTTCTATACCATAAATTATATCTATGAGTCACTTACAAAGTGTGTCAAATTAATCACATTATATGTTTTACATAAAATAACTGAAAACAATCAAGTGTGTTATGTTATGTATTATATACTGCTACCCTATTCGTATTGCGGATAATCAAACAAATGGACAGTGAGTTTTATTTTTATAGATAAAGGAAATGTTGCTAGTAATATTAATAATGAAAAAGTTACAATCCAAGCCATATCTCTCTGCCATGATACTGCTCCCTCTGCATTCACCCAAATTCTACGACGCCTGCTTTTCGTTTTCTTCTTAATGCACACCCCAATACAATTGCCCAGAGATCCTCTTCGCTCGCATCCATCCTCACTGGTGTCTGAGAGCAAACTGAATCGCGAGGGAGGTGCGTGTGTTGACTGTGTTTAAAAACCAGTGTGAACAACTACGGGCGTCAAGCGCTGCAGCAGGCGCCTGCTCGCCCCGACTGTTGCCCCTCGTGTAAACGGGCCTTTACAGTGATTCAGTCACACCGGGTTCTGTTAGGTTACACACTTCCTCACTGGGGTATTCGTATTGGTAGCGTGGTACAGTCGGCCAGATTTACAATAGGTCCATGTACTATCGGTTGGAGCATGGGCACCCGAAATGTTTAATGTATTAATCACAAAATATCATTTCAAAGTTAATACGTATCCTCAGCGCTTGCCACCAAATGTTATGATCACTTCTTGGGTTTGACCGGGGGGGGGGGGGGGGGCTTATGACCTAGGGGGGCTCATGACCGGGGGGGCTCATGACCGGGGGAGCTCTTGACCGTACCCCGGTTTTCTTAGATACTCTAATACACTTCCAAGCATTGTTCGTTTTCCCCATTTCCCCTAAAAATTTGTTAATATTTATTACAGAAATAAATACCATTTCCCAAGCAGTTAATTTTATGTGATTCTAATATCAATAGTTTGTTCGTCAATAGAAAATCGAAGAAATAGAAGTTACTACATTCCTAACTGACTATGAAGTTTATAGCAATACACACACACACACACACAACGTTTTACCGTTTTCGGATAATTTCAGATAGTGTGTGTTGTACACTATTATAATTATTTAAATTTGTCTTGTTTCTACTTGTGACAACGTTTAATTGATTTTTATTATGACATTTGTTGTTTTTTGTGACGAGGCTAAGTTATTCCTCCGGAGAAACTTGTGTTTTTTTTGTGCTTGTTTTTTTATTTTGAGTTTTTTTGGAATTGTCAAATTTTTTTGAGATTTTTCGAGTTTACTGAGTTTTCTATTTTTTTCCTTTTTCAAGTTTTTTCAGTTTTTTGAAAATTTTAAGTTTCTTTTGAGTTTTTTGGAATTTTCAGGTTTAGAAATTTTTATTATTATTTTTTTAAGTTTTTGAAATTGAGTTTTTGGATTTTATTTTTATTTTTTAGAAATTTTGAGTTTTTTGAGTTCTTTATAAATTCTTATTTTTTTTTATTTTTAAGTTTAGAAATTTTGTATTTTTCTTTTAGAAATTTTGAATTTTTTTAGATTTTTTATGTTTTCGGACAAATTTGAGTTTTTGAAATTATTATAATAAAGATAATATAAAATATTTCTATTCATCTCTCAAACCCACTAAATCCCCTATAGTGAACTAGTTCATTATAGAGGAGTTTAATATAATCCTTAAACTGAAATACTTCTCATATATCAAACATCTATAAATTATATAAATTTTTATAATCAAATATAGATCTCATAAATTAAACAACTCATATTAAACATAAATAATAATATGTAACAACCCATATCAAAACTTATTATAATTTAATAACATTAAAACATAACTTTCCGCATTCTGCGCAGGTCACTACAATATATTTACCTTCAATCTATTATATTCATATCATTCATTGTTTCTTTTATATATGATCGTTAAAGTGACACTGTCCAATAACACGCACGTACCCTTTTAATACATTTATCAGATTTTTCTTATCTGTTCGATGATATGGAACCGTTTGCTAACTTGCAATATACCCTCTGTCCTTAAAGAATGAAAAACAGTCCTACAATATCTATTTACAGTCTATACAAATAATATTCCACTAGGGATGACAGTGAGGAATAAAATGAAGTAATTTTTTTAAAGAAAGTAAGAAAAATATTGGTGTGTTTGTATGACGATCAGTACCACACTTTGCTACTGAAAATCTCTCATTTTAATCTTTTAAAAATGAACAAAATTAGTTCGCTACTTTTTAATTTATTGAAAAGAAATAAATAACTTTTTTGTCAAAGCTTCATTTCTATTTTATGAATGGATTTAAAATAAGAAAAGCCTCATAAAAATTTAGTGTTGCCATAGCAACATGTAAACTCTAAACAGAAATAGAAAGCTTTATTGAAAATAAAGAAATTTAAAGAATAAATAGTGCTAATATATTACATTAATTAATAATTATTACTAAACGCATAATTACCTTTTTTTATTTACTAACCATTTTTCCCATTTCCCCTTCTTTTTATACAGTTACCCTCTTTGCTTTTATCTTTTATACATTCGTAATCTTTAATTACTTTTATTCGTAATCACTCTATTTACTTATTTAAATATTTTCACTTTCTGCAGTCGATAATTCAATGCATTTAATAAATTCGTTTCTGAAATATAATTAATTAATTATAACATAATAATTTTACCCAATAAAATTCACAAAGTTTAAGTTATTAATGAATGAATCATATATTATACAGTGCCATCAGGCCATAAATAGGGTCAAAGTTCCATGAGTGCCCCCAGGGATAAAGCCCCAACTGCATTTTAGATTATTGAGACGAATAAATGGTTAAATTGTGCAATAAACCACAATTTTCTAAAATACCGGAAATGCAATTTCAGCTTTCTCTCGAAAATTAAGATTTTCAGTTTTAGAAAATTTCGTACCATTGAACAAAAGCTTACGGCAACACTTGGCATCAGAGACGAAACCATTTCGAATTCAGTGTTTGAAGTGACAACTGCGTATCCACAGCGAGTATACCCCTACAGCGTGTATCCATTCTTAGTGCGCATCCACATTCTTAGTGCGTATCCACATTCTTAGTGCGTATCCATATTCTTAGTGCGTATCCACATTCTTAGTGCGTATCCACATTCTTAGTGCGTATCCATATTCTTAGTGCGTATCCACATTCTTAGTGCGTATCCATATTCTTAGTGCGTATCCACATTCTTAGTGCGTATCCACATTCTTAGTGCGTATCCACATTCTTAGTGCGTATCCACATTCTTAGTGCGTATCCACATTCTTAGTGCGTATCCACATTCTTAGTGCGTATCCATATTCTTAGTGCGTATCCACATTCTTAGTGCGTATCCACATTCTTAGTGCGTATCCACATTCTTAGTGCGTATCCACATTCTTAGTGCGTATCCACATTCTTAGTGCGTATCCACATTCTTAGTGCGTATCCAATTCTTAGTGCGTATCCACATTCTAGTGCGTATCCACATTCTTAGTGCGTATCCACATTCTTAGTGCGTATCCACATTCTTAGTGCGTATCCACATTCTTAGTGCGTATCCACATTCTTAGTGCGTATCCACATTCTTAGTGCGTATCCACATTCTTAGTGCGTATCCACATTCTTAGTGCGTATCCACATTCTTAGTGCGTATCCACATTCTTAGTGCGTATCCACATTCTTAGTG